>JBBDGP010003027.1:0-70000 GCA_037952835.1 Lithobates septentrionalis | reverse complement strand
ATAAGTGACAGTCACTGAAATCTTAAGCAAACATCAAAATCAGTTGTGAGTGACATAAAGAATCCACCACCAGAACTACCAGTCTCTTACCAGAAGGATTGGACTCGTACAGGTTTATACCTAACAAGCCAATCAAACTTTAGGGGTAACCAGAAAGGTACAAATTCATTGCATAGGAAGCAACCTCCGGGTAAACGCTATGGGTAAATTCAATATACAAGGGATAGTGTTGGCAGCTGAAGGCACCATAGGAACAACATCCCCGGGAGCTGAGGCAGCAATGACCACGGCCACACACTGGCACAAACGGCAGTGTATAGGGCATCTACAAGGTGTAGTCCCCGATGGGCAATTGTAATATTGGTAAATACTGTGTGAAATTTCCAGACGATTTAGCCCCCACTTGTAAGGTGGTCTTCTTAGTCCCAGGTCCTATTTCTACATGTCCCTGTGAGACACGAGAGAAGCTGCAATCCAAAATATAGTACTGGCAGTACACACAAAGGGTGCACATAATTTTGCTTTGCCACCAATCCAAAGGACCACTTACCATTTTACCTAATCGCATTATACATGAAGGCTCAACAACATAACAAACGTTATTGGCACTGGACCAGATCACTCCAGACGTGACTCAGCACTGACGCGTTTCACCTCCAATATGGGCTTAGTCATGGGGTAAGTGAGTAAAAGAGGACAGGTATCTAAATAGCTCACTGTGACACAATGCAACAGTCTTCAAGGAGCTCTCTGGTCACAGCATACTCTTGCAATTAATAACATCAGCATTGTAATAACAATACAAACAATATTTATATCTGACAATCCAATATAAGATTACTTGAAAAATCTCCATTCATGTGAGTGCTGCCTGTCTGCTAGCAGTCTCTTTCCACAATTTCCTGGATTCCCAGCATGCTTTGCAGCTTCTCCTCCATTTATAAGGACTACATACCCCATGGTACCTTGCTGTCTGCAAGCAGTGATTCCTGTACTGACTCCGCCTCCTGACACTCCTCCTTTCAGCTCCTCGGTTGTTCAGAGGGCAGGCTCTGTGAAATGTGTGACCCAGCAGTGCCTATTCACAGATGTAGTCTTACCCCCTGTAGGAGCTGCTGGATGAATGGTTCCCTTGTTCGTTGCCTCAACCTCTTCAAGAACCTTGGCTCCTCTGACACACGGGGTTGAGTGTATGAACATGCAATGACACAGAAACTCAATAGAAGGAGCACTTGGCAGTGGCAATTAACAATAAGACTTTTTGAAAGAACTAGGCATTAACCTCCTCCCGCCGGCCACACGCATGTTTGTGGGCTCTCGGCAGGTGGGCTTTAACATCGAGAGGCAGCATATATGCGGCCTAAATGTAAACATTCCTGTGCTGAGAGTGCGTACCCTGCACGCTGGCAGCACAGTTGCCGGCGAGGTTTAGAAAGCTCCCGATGCATACTTGCGATCGGGAGATTTCCGGTCATGTGATAGCCAATCACAGTGGTCACATGACCCAAATGGCCGCCTCCTGGCATCTAGAAGCTCTTAAAGGGCCGGGATGTGGTGGCGGGAAGGGGTTAAGCAAGTTAGTAAAACAACTAAAAGGTGATAACAGAGCAAATATAGGGTTGGATCAACAATGGTGGTAACACTATTGGCACACAGAATGTTGAGTGGTAAGGACTAAGTATAAAAATGAACTCTTCGCTTCCATATCAGCATAAACAGTAACAACACCACTGTAGGTTCAACAGTGGGCAGTAATGAAATGAAACCACCAAATGTGAGACTATACTGCCGGAGTTCATTAATGGCGGATATGTTAGGAATGTTGATTCGCTAATGCCACAAGTGGGTGGGCTCTGCCCCCCGAGCCCAACCTTTTTGAAGCCAATTAGAGTTTCTAATCATGTGCTTAGAAAAAAAAAAAACTCGTAGAAATCCATGTGTCCGGCGCCCCGCATGGAGATTAGGGGCCGGCGCATGGAAATTAGGGGCTGGCGCATGGAGAATAGGGGGACGGCGCATGGAGATTAGGGGGGCGGGGCCCCTGTACTCCTTATGGAGGACCGCTGGTCTTGATGCAAGCAGTGGGCTGGCTCTTGGGAGGAGTTATGCAAATATCAAAAGGCCTTGATGGGCGGATGTCAATCTGGAGGAGTGGGCGTTCCTAAGCTGGTAGAATTTGCATATAGGTAATGCCCACTTGTTGTGATGCTGAGCCTCCAAGATTGAAAGAACTGAAACCCAATGAAGGAGTTCATAAACGTTCCACTTTAAGTGTGGACTAACAGTTACAATGTAACTTCCCTGAGCCGAAAGAAGAAGCTTACACTCTACAACATCAGCCAGCGTACAATATGGCCGACCGCCCTTTACCATAGGGGGCCCCTGATTGCTGACACATTTACTATTGCTTTGGGAATACTGGAAGCTGAAAAGAATCTCTGACCGGCCCTGAAATAATTATATTCCATGAGAATGGAACATACGATTTATATCAACACCAGACAGCGATCTCCGGCACCCCGTACCCAGCGCACAGTGCGTCCGCGCCTGACGTCAATGGTCGCTCGCCCCAGTATATTTGTATTACAGCACACAGTGATTTTCCTGCCCCATGTGGTTTATGTCCTGTGGATGGATACTATGGATCCTGAAGGTGTAGAACATCCCGGGGTCTCCCAGTCTCTGGTCCCACTTATGGACACATGGGTACACATGGATCTGATTCATCGATCCGACGCAGAAAGAGGCGGAGCACGCCATATGTCTGGGGAAGAGAGAGGAGCTTATTTTCTCTGTAAGATTCCTGATTACAGCGGGGATATAGAGGGGGCACTACCCATCATAGGGGGGTATAGAGGGGGCACTACCCATCATAGGGGGGTATAGAGGGGGCACTACCAATCATAGGGGGTATAGAGGGGGCACTACCCATCATAGGGGGGCATAAAGGGGGCACTACCCATCATAGGGGGTATAGAGGGGGCACTACCCATCATAGGGGGTATAGAGGGGGCACTACCCATCATAGGGGGTATAGAGGGGGCACTACCCATCATAGGGGGGTATAGAGGGGGCACTACCCATCATAAGGGGTATAGAGGGGGCACTACCTATTAAAGGGGGGTATAGAGGGGTACTATCTATCATAAGGGGTATAGAGAGGGCACTACCTATCATAGGGGGCGTATAGAGGGGCCACTACCTATCATGGGGGGTATAGAGGGGGCACTACCCATCATAGGGGGTATAGAGGGGGCACTACCCATCATAGGGGGTACAGAGGGGACATTACCCATCATAGGGGGGTATAGAGGGGGCACTACCCATCATAAGGGGTATAGAGGGGGCACTACCTATCATAGGGGGTATAGAGGGGGCACTACCTATCATAGGGGGGTATAGAGGGGATATTACCTATCATAGGGGGGTATAGAGAGGGTACTACCTATCATAGGGGGTATAGAGGGGGCACTACCTATCATAGGGGGGTATAGAGGGGGCACTACCTATCATAGGGGGTATAGAGAGGGCACTACCCATCATAAGGGTAAGGAGTATAGAGGGACACTAAACATCATAGGGGGTATAAAGGGGGCACTACCCATCATGGGGGGGGGTATAGAGGGGGCACTACCCATCATACAGGGTATATAGGGGGGCACTACCTATCATAGGGTGGTATAGAGGGGGTACTACCTATCATAGGGGAGTATAGAGGGTTAACTACCTATCATAGGGGGGTATAGAGAGGGCACTACCCATCATAAGGGTAAGGGGTATAGAGGGGCACTACCCATCATAGGGGTTATAGAGAGGGCACTACCCATCATAAGGGGTATAAAGGGGGCACTACCTATCATAGGGGGTATTGAGGGGATATTACCTATCATATGGGGGTATAGAGAGGGCACTACCTATCATAGGAGGTATAGAGGGGGCACTACCTATCATAGGGGGGTATAGAGGGGGCACTACCTATCATAGCGGGGTATAGAGATGGCACTACCCATCATAAGGGTAAGGGGTATAGAGCTGGCACTAAACATCAATGGGGGATATAGAGGGGGCACTACCCATCATAGGGGGGTATAGAGGGGGCACTACCCATCATAGGGGGGTATAGAGGGGGCACTACCCATCATAAGGGGTATAGAGGGGGCTCTACCTATAATAGGAGGGTATAGAGGGGGTACTACCTATCATAGGGGGGGTATAGAGGGTGCATTACCTATCATAGGGGCGTATGGAGAGGGCACTACCCATCATAAGGGTAAGGGGTATAGAGGGGGCATTACCCATCATAGGGGGTATATAGAGGGCACTACCCATCATAGGGGGTATAGAGGGGGCACTACCTATCATAGGCAGTATAGAGGGGGCACTACCTATCATAGCGGGGTATAGAGAGGGCATTACCCATCATAAGGGTAAGGGGTATAGAGCTGGCACTAAACATCATAGGAGGTATAGAGGGGGCACTACCCATCATAGGGGGTATAGAGGGGTCACTACCCATCATAGGGGGGTATAGAGGGGGCACTACCCATCATAAGTGGTATAGAGGGGGCTCTACCTATCATAGGGGGATATAGAGGGGGCACTACCTATCATAGGGGGGTATAGAGGGGGCACTACCTATCTTAGGGGGTATAGAGGGTGCACTACCTATCATAGGGGCGTATGGAGAGGGCACTACCCATCATAAGGGTAAGGGGTATAGAAGGGGCACTACCCAACATAGGGGGTATATAGAGGGCACTACCCATCATAGGGGGTATAGAGGGGGCACTACCTATCATAGGGGGTATAGAGGGGGCACTACCTATCATAGGCGGTATAGAGGGGGCACTACCTATCATAGGGGGTGTAGAGGGGGCACTACCTATCATAGGGGGGTATAGAGAGGGCACTACATATCATAAGGGGAAGGGGTATAGAGGGGGCACTACCCATCATAGGAGGTATAGAGGGGGTACTTCCTATCAAAGGGGGTATAGAGGGGGCACGACCTATCATTGGGGGGTATAAAGGGGGCCCTACCTATCATAGGGGGGTATAGAGAGGGCACTACTCATCATAAGAGTAAGGGGTATAGAGGGGCACTACCTATCATAAGGGGGGGGAGGAGCGCAAGTAGCTGTTGTTGCCTAGGGTGCAAAAAAGTCTAGCACCGGCCTTGGCTGCTACCATGCCTCAGCGTCACTGCGTGGCTCCCGGTCCACCAGGTTTAGCATGGACCCAAAATTGCACAGTGACATTATAGGATGTTGATGCACTGACGCCCCCCAGGCCAGAGGGAAAACAAATGGCAAATATGTGATGAGGAGGGTGCAGCTCGCCATATAGGCCCCCATTATAAAATCACTACACCTGGGGGCCGCTGCCCCCCCCTTTATCCCAGCCCCCAAATGTTCTCGTTTTGCAGATGATGACATTTGGAAATGAGTTTATTTCTTCGTTGGGAACTCATCGCCGTCTCCTTTGTGATGCTATTTATAATTAAGCTGCAGTAAGCAGCGGCTTTATGAAAGCGTTTGTGCAGATTGTGGCGGCTCAGCGGGGGGGCGACTTCCAAAACTGTTTGCTTTGGAAACCAACGATCCGCTGGCTGCTCACTCAGCGTGCCCATACCGCTATTCATCAATGAGTAACCACCCCGGCTTCCTGAGAGATCTACTGTATATACATGTGTATTTTATTTCAGCACCCATTACTACTCTATGCGTGATCACGAGTTAAAGTGGACCTGTCATCAGAGATATCTTTTTTTTTTTGCAGGACACAGAATGCTAAGTAAAGGTGTCAGTGTCACACTTCCAGGCATTACAGAGCTTTCAGTGTTGCAGTCTGATCATTGGGGGAGAGGAGACTGAGGAAATGCTTCTTCCTTCATGCAGCAGACTGATGACATCATCTTAGCCTAGGCACAGTCACTTGGCTAGGGATCAAGGATGGGTTTCTAATGATAAAAGGTGGGGAACACTCCCACCACCATAAACATGTCCCGAAGTAATAAATTGGCATGCCAAATTGTGGGCCAAGTTGCACTAACAATGGGAAATAGGCATTGTTACATCAAAACTGAGCCTACTCCCCCTATACACAGCACACATCTGCCACAGTTTTTACCCCGTGCCCATCCACCCCGTCCCCCTCAAGGTCTTATCCTCTAATATCCCCAAATCTCCCCTCTCAGTCCCCCCACCACCACCCACACACACCAGTACTGACCCCTCAGGACAGTCACCCCCCCAATACAGACCATCCAGCACAGACCCCTCATTACAGTCATACCCTCACCACACAGCATCCCAGTACAGATCCCCAGTTTAGACACCCCCCACTGAGTGCAGACTCCTCAGGACAGTCACCCGTCAGTACAGGCCCCTCCCCTTGGGACAATCACCCACCCCCATACAAACTCCCCCCCTCAATAATCAATATAGACCCCTCAGAACAGTGTCCCCCAGTACAGACCCCCCCCCTTACAGTATAGACCCTTCAGGACAATTACCCCTCCCCAGTACCGACTGCCCCAGGAGAGACTCCATTCACCAGTACAGACCCCTCAGAACAGTCACCCCCCCCCTGGTACAGACTTCCCTCCCCAGTACAGACCCCTCAGAACAGTCACCCCCCCCCCCCCCCCAGTACAGACTTCCTCAGAACAGACCCTCCAGAATAGTATCCACCAGTACAGACTTCTCTTACCAGTACAGACCCCTCACGACAATCACCCCTCTCCAGTATGTACAGACCCCCCCGGGAAAGAGACTCCTCTCCCCAGTACAGACCCCTTAGAACAGTTACCCCCACCCCCCAGTACAGACTTCCCTCCCCACCCCAGTACAGGGCCCTCAGGGCAGTCACCCCTCTCCAGTATAGATCCCCCCAGGACAGACCCCTCTTCCTAGTGCAGACCCCTCAGAACAGTTACTCCCCAGTATAGTCTCCACTCTCCAGTAATAACCCCTAAGAACAGTCACCCCCCCCCCCCCAGTACAGACCCCTCAAAACAGTCACCCCCCAGTACAGACTCCATTCCCCAGTACAGACCCCACAGAATAGTATCCACCAGTACAGACTTCTCTTACCAGTACAGACCCCACAGGACAATCACCTCTCTCCAATATGTACAGACCCCCCAGGAGAGACTCCTCTCCCCAGTACAGACCCCTTTGAACAGTTACCCCCCCCCCCCTCCCAGTACAGACTTCACTCCCCACCCCAGTACAGGGCCCTCAGGACAGTCACCCCTCTCCAGTATAGATACCACCAGGACAGACCCCTCTTCATAGTGCAGACCCCTCAAAACAGTTACTCCACAGTATAGACTCCCCTCTCCAGTAACAACCCCTAAGAACAGTCTTCTCTTAATACAGACTTCTCTCCCAAATACAGACCCCCCCAGGAGAGACTCCCTTCCCCAGTACAGACCCCGCAGAAAAGTATCCACCAGTACAGACTTCTCTTACCAGTACAGACCCCACAGGACAATCACCCCTCTCCAGTATGAACAGACCCCCCAGGAGAGACTCCTCTCCCCAGTACAGACCCCTGAGAACAGTAATCCCCCCCCAGTACAGACTTCCCTCCCCAGTGCAGGGCCCTCAGGGCAGTCACCCCTCTCCAGTATAGATCCCCCCAGGACAGACCCCCCTGCCTAGTACAGATTCCTCAGAACAATCACTCCCCAGTATAGACTTCCCTCCCCAGTAACAAGCTCTTAGAACAGTCTCCCCCCAGTACAGGCTTCCCTCCCAAGTGCAGACCCCTTTAGAACAGTCAACCCCCCCAGTGCAGACCCCTCAGAACAGTCACCCCCCCAGTAAAGACCCCTCAAGGCAGCCCCCCTGCCCAGTACAACCCCCCCAGGACTGACCACCCTCCCCAGTACAGACCCCTTTAGAACAGTCACCTCCCAGTACAGACTCCCTTCCATAGTACAGACCCCCTCAAAACTGTCACTCCCCAGTACAGACTTCCCTCACAAGTACAGACCCCTCTCCTCACTACAGACCTCTCAGAAGAGTCACCCCCCCCAGTACAGACCCCCGCCCCCAGGACTGACCTCAACCTCCCTCCCCAGTACACACAGCACAGAACAGTCACCCCCCTACCCCAGTACAGACTCCCTTCCCCAGTACAGACATCATTAAAACAGTCACCCCTCCCCAAAACAGACCCCTTAGGTCAATCACCCATCCCCAGTACTGACCTCTCTTGACAGTCACCCCCCGCCCCTAGTACAGACCCCTCAGAACAGCCACCCCCCCAGTACAAACTCCCCTCCCCAGTACAGACTCCTCATAACAGTCACCCCCCCCCCCCCCAGTACAAACTCCCCTCCCCAGTACAGACTCCTCATAACAGTCACCCCCTCCCCCCCCCCCCGTACAGACCCCTCAGAACAGCCACCCCCCCAGTACAAACTCCCCTCCCCAGTATAGACCCCTCATAATAGTCACCCCCTCCCCCCTCCCAATACAAACTACCCTCCCCAGTACAGACCCCTCAGGACTGTCTCTCACCCCCAACACAGACCCCTTAAAAATGTAAATGGAGTTCAGCTCATAGGTAGACACAATAGAAGCAGTTTGATTGGATTATATTTTCCAAAAAGAGGTGAAGTGCCTGATCAGGTGAGTTGAAAAACGTTAAAAAACAATTACATGAAACAAATTGCATATTTTTAGATTTTCACTCAAATTAGACAAAAATACAGAGAAAAGCCGAAGGAGCATATTTTTTTCTTCAAAAAAGCTTATTAGTGGAAAATGGTTAAAAAAGTCTATAAAATGAAAATGTCCCATGAATCTTTGCAGTTTTTTCCTGTGCGCTCCATCTGGTGCGATCTCTGGTTTACACGGCAGTCAAACCTTTTTCTGCAGGGTGACTTTGATGGCGCTGAACATCTTTCCCAAGGCTTCAAAAATCGGGTCGCAAAAGGTGCGGACGCAGAGAGAAAACATCCTGCTGACGCACTGGATCTCGATCAGGTAGCTCTTGACACAGGGCACCACCGTCCAGATGTGACAGAAGGAGATCAGAGCGAAGAGGACCCCCCAGAAGATGGACAGGGGTATGCCAATCAGAGACGAGAGCAGCCGGTAACACCAGTACTTTGTAATGGTGAACGTGGTGTAACTGGCCTTCCAGACGCCATCGAAGCTGTGAACGCCGTATGGTTCTGCAATGACGTCTTCAAAATCTACCTGAAAGGGAAAAAGAAAATCACATAAACTGATCACCAATACATTCCATTTCAACATACAACATAATCTAGTATAGGGTGACCAGATGTCCCTGGTTTCTGGACACAGTCCTGATTTCAGGGGGTTGTTCCTGGGAAAAAGTGTCCCAGGAATTGTCTTCAGTTGGCATCTGATTGTGTCCCTTGCTCATGGGCTGTGGTATAATCTGCCTGGCAACATTTTACTTGGGAGGTACTATGTGCTTTGCTTATTGTTGGCCTCTTTACTCCTTGCATTACTTACTCCTAACCTCTGCAGTCTCTACATTTCTTACTCCTAACCTCTGCACTCTCTACATTACTTACTCCTAATCTCTGCACTCTGTGCATTACTTACTCCTGACCTCTTCACTCCTTGCATTACTTACTCCTGACCTCTTAACTCTGTGCATTACTTACTCCTGACCCCTGCATTCTGTGCATCACTTCTGACCTCTTCACTCCTTGCATTATTACTCCTAACTTCTGCAGTCTGTGCATTACTTATTCCTGACCCCTGCAGTCTGTGCATTACTTACTCCTGACCTCTGCATTCTGTGCATTACTTACTTCTGACCGCTGCACTGATTGCATTACTTACTTCTTAACTCTGTGCATTACTTACTCCTGACCTCTTCACTCCTTACATTACTTACTCCTAACGTCTGCAGTCTGTGCATTACTTACTCCTGACCTGTGCATTCTGTGCATTACTTATTCCTGGCCCCTGCATTCTGTGCATTACTTACTCCTTACCTCATCACTCTGTGCATTACTTATTACCGACCCAGGGGCGTAACTACCACCATAGCGACCCATGCGGGCGCTATGGGGCCGGAAGCTGAGTGGGGCCCAGTGAGGATAAGAGTACCACCGGCACAGTCTCCCAGCCAGGGGAAGAGAGAGGAAAGGAAGAGGCGAGCTGTCCGTATCAGCAGAGAGCTGAATTGCCTGATGTAAGAGCTTTCATTAGAACTTCCAGTGTTCCCGGGGCTCACGTCACATAGCTCCACCTTTTGGCCCGGTGCCTTTGATAGACAGAACGCCGATCCAATGCGGGACACGTGACATCATCAAAGGCGTCGGGCCAAGAGGTGGGGCTATGTGACGATGAGCCCCGGGAAGACAGGAAATTTAAATGAAAGCTATTACAGCGGGCAATCCCGCTCTCTGCTGATCCGGGTGGCTTGCCTCTTCCTCTGCATAGGTGGGGCTGTAAGGGGCACAGGCAGACCAGGCTGTATTGGGCACAGGTCACGCTGTATGGGGCACAGGTCACGCTGTATGGGGCACAGGTCACGCTGCATTGGGCACAGGTCACGCTGTATGTGGCACAGGTCACGCTGCATTGACACTAGGGCAGCTGTGGGGGGGGGGGGGGCTGTTTGCAGGGGGGCCCCATACAACATTTTGCTATGGGGCCCTGCTATTTCTAGTTACGCCCCTGTACCGACCCCTGCATTCTGTGCATTACCTACTTCTGACTCCTGCACTCATTGCATTACTTACTCTTTACCTCTTCACTCTGTGCATTACTTACCCCTGACCTCCTAACTCAGTGCATTACTTACTCCGGACCACTGCACTCTGTATTTCTTACTCCTGACCTCTTCACTCTGTGCATTACCTATTCCCGACCTCTTCACTCTGTGCGTTACTTACTCCTGACCTCTTCATTCTCTTCATTACTTACTCCTGACCTCTTCATTCTCTTCATTACTTACTCCTGACCTCTTCATTCTCTTCATTACTTACTCCTGACCTCTTCATTCTCTTCATTACTTACTCCTGACTTCTTCACTCTGTGCATTTGCATTACTTCTGACTTCTTCACTTACTCACTCCTGATTGATTCACTCTCTGCATTACTTACTCCTGACTTCTTCACTCTCTCCATCACTTACTCCTGATTTATTATTTGCAATCATTTTGTCCAGTTTTTCCTCAATCATTGCTGGAATTTTAAGCCCTGACAAAGGAATTCTGAGTCCCTAAAATGCATTGGATTTTTTTTCTTGTCATGTCCCATAGAAAAATCTACCATCCCCACACTAGTTCTGGGGCGCTCTCATCCCTTCTACAATTCTCGGGCTACTCTGGGGACCCCGAAGGATACCCCAGGTGATAGAGAGCTAACTCCCAATTTTAAACCTCAGCCCCTAGTCATCTTCAGGTTTCTGATCCAGATATACTTGCTGGGGAAGAGTCAGAGAGATTTAATTGGCTCCCTATGTATAGCAATATAATTAATTGTACAAAAAAAAGTAACTTTTTTGTAACTTATAAAAAAAAGTTAAAGATCCCCGTGTACAGACACATTAGAACATACATGCGTACGGTGGGTGTGAAAACATAAGAAAAACGAGGATTGCATTTCACATGTTACATATCACCGCAGACGTCAGTGTGAAAGCACTAATTGTGGGTCCGTCATTCATGGTTAACTAATGACCCATAAAGGCTTTCATAGTGACACTTATGGACAATTTTGAGTAACAAAGTTTCTTGCTCTTTTAGATGCATGCACAGTTTTAAAGCTTGACATGTTTGGTATCTATGTACTCATCACAACCTCAGCAAAATAATGTCTTTGTGTGCTCTAAAATTAAATGTATTGTATTTTTTTTTTGTACAGAAAATATGTTTGACATGTACAGTCATGTCATATGACATTATAAACAGCAACTACCATCATTTTATTTTCTGGGGTCTTTGCTTTTAGAAAATATTTACTACTTGGGTTTTATTTTTTTACTAAAGTTTACCATGTGTGCAAAAATGGGAAAAATGGCTGTGAGAGCCAAATGGTTAATAGCCAGAAATATTCCACGCATTTAGGAATGTATTCTAATTGAGCGGGTTGGAGCTGGCTCCTGGGGGGAATAATGTATACAAGGACTGGGACTGCGTGTTTGGCCTAATAGAGTCACTTGGTTATAAGTGGCCGCGTCCCCGGAGACTCGCGCACTCATCTGACAGCTGGCGGGTCTTATAATGGAACGGACAGCTAAATGGGATCAAAAGCGTAACAAGCGCTTAGCTGCAGCATAGATGTTCCCATTTAGGAAAATGCAGATATTTGACAGATGACGAATCCCTAGCAGAACAGGTGCTGAAAGAGGAAGCGTCCATTAAAAACACGCCTCTTGGTGAGGCACATTAAAGAGACCCCGTCATCAACTTCAAAGGTGTCCTTGATCTTCCTAGAAAATGTGACTACTCCAGGAAAAGTCAGTTCCCTATAACAGCTGCTTTTCTGGGAGTGGCTAATTATTGTCTGTGCTGGCCCAGCTCCTCAACCCCTCCCCTAACCTCCCTACGTAATCTTTTATGTAGCTACCATGGGAGGAGCGAAGGTGAATTCTATAGAGTGTCACTTGAATGATAGCTCTGAGACGGCTGGGGCTGCTGACTAGGGTTGCCACATGTCCCGGATGCACCCGGACAGTCCGGGTTGTAATTCATGTGTCCGGGTTTCAGTCCGCCTGAAATGTGGCTCGTACAGGGCTTGACAGGAGGGTGAGTGGGCACTATGCGTTCTGCATTACTATTCTCTTTGGAGCACCCAAAAGTGTCTCATGTGTGTTACAATCCTATAGTGTATGCTAAAAATGAATAAATTGCTGTGCGCCGCTAAAGTGTTTGGGTTTGGCTTGAAGAAAAAGTGGCAACCCTACTGCTGACACCACCTCCAAGATGGCGGTGCCCGCAGATGTCTACCCAAGGGAGGCTTCTTAAAGGTAGACCCAGGTGTACAGACCCAGGAACTTAGCACAGGGATGGTGGGAACCCCTCAAATGGGCACAGCAGGTGTACAGACCCGGGAACTCAGCACAGGGATGGTGGGAACCCCTCATAATGGGGAAAATGCCATTCTGCTCCTTGACAGTGAGGTGTGAGGTTGCTGGTTTCTTAGCTCCTGTGCTTCCAGAGACCAGGGGCTGGAGTTGCTTCTCTGCCCCAGGAGGGATGCTGGATCCTGGGGAGGACCCTGGCGAGGCCCCCTGGATAGCCTTGTGGAAGATACTGGGCCTGGCCCAAGGGGAGATGAGTCCCTGTCTGCCTTTAGACAGATTATTGTCAGTAAGCTGAAACGGATTGAGAAAGAAGAGGAGAAATAGTTTATTTTGATGGCTGAATTTAGGAAGAAAAAAACTGATTTGTGCCAAACTATACAGCAAGAAGAGACCGGCTCTGAGGCCTGAGCTGAAGGACTTGGAACAAGCTGTGAAGAAGCAGAAAGAATTGGTGAGCTCTCTGAAGGAGAATAGCGGAATATTTAAAGAAAAATGTAGAAATGAGGAACGATTCAACCGAATGAGGAGAGGAGCCGCTTCCTGCATGAAAAGTGACCCAATCAGTGAGGAGATGCAGGTACCGACAGAGTCGGCAGAGAGTGAGAAAGTGGGCCCGGGGGATGAGCCCAGCTGTTCAACACCTCAGGCATCTGCTGAGCCCTCAATGGCGGGGGCCTCTGTCTCCCTCCCACTGCAGCAGCAATATGGAACATCTGAACAGGAGGTTGAAGGTACTGGCATGCTGGAATTCATCTGTAAGCTGGAATCCCCTCCGGGTGCGGATTCCCCAGATGATGATGAGGAGATGGACACTGTTCCTTACCCTGTGAAAGAGAGACCTGTAGCGAGAGCAAGATCCACCATGAAGTCTGCAGCAGCTGGGGGGAAGTCTTATCCCACTGTCAGCCATGACATCGCAAAGGTAACAGCACAGCAAGCAGGTACAGTGTGTGTGTAAGATGGTGATGTGAACTTTATTAATGACAATGAGCTTGCTGAGGGTTGTAGTGCTATGGGCAGTCAGCCCAGAACCATAGACAATGTGGAGCATGAAGTGCAGTCTGAATTACCTGCTGAAAACAAAGCTTCAGATCAAACTGGTGAGAAGCTTCTGGGGGGGAGAGTCTGCAGTGAGGAGCTCCATGGACAATGCAGAGACTTTGCCTGGACCATACACAGCGGCTGTTCCTGAAAATGGTGGAAGAGATGCTGGGTGCAGTAGTGCTACAACTCTCCAGGAGTCTGCAGCAGCCAAGACTGTGATTGATCCCAGGAAAGAAGCTGAGTGTTCAGAGCAGGGGGAGAGGGCAGGTCCTGCCTCTGCTGATCAGAAGACTGCTATCCTAGCTGATTCAGACTCTTTGCCAGCAGGTTTGAATGTGTCTAAGGACAAGACTGCAAATGCTGCTGGTGTAAGAAAAACTTATGCTGGTGTTGCTGCTACAGGTTATGGGAAGGGGCAGCAAGTAGGGAAGGAACATGAAAATGTTTTATCTTTCTCCCTGTTTAAAAGGAGGAATGTCATTTAATTAAAATGGGAGGGTGGAGGAATTCCCCCACATAGGAGGGCAGTGGTGGATAAGATTCTACAAATGGGGTTTACACCCACAGATATCTTCGCCCTGATCAGTCCGGCAGGTTCCTATGAGTATGGTTTGTCCTTTATCCGTCCGGAGTCTTTGGACATATTTTGGGAGAAATATGAGCATGTGTGTAGGGGCCTGCCGGACTGGAAAGGGCTCCTCTCAAAGCTTATATGACGCCAGCCACTCATTAAAATGGTTACAGTCCTTGTCTGCAATGAGTCCATACCACAAGGGGATTTATCTGTATGGTTGAGGAGGTATGGAGATGTCCTGAGCCCTCTAAAGAAGATTGTGGATGATCGGGAAATATGGACAGGGGATGGTCTGTGCAGTTAAAATTAAAAGTAATTGACAATGTTGTCCAGCATCTGCCATCCTCAGCTTTCCTGGGGAGGGACAGGCTGGCCATCTTCTATCCTGGCCAGCCAAAGCTCTGCAACAAATGTGGAGATAAAGGGCATCTTGCATCCTCCTGTCCAGTGATGAAGTGCTCTCTGTGTCAGGGTATAGGACATTTGGCAAAGGACTGTAATATTATAAGGTGCAATCTGTGCAATGTGGTGGGACATCCTTACAGTCAGTGTCCTGAGGCAATGCACAACAATCCTGAGCTTATAAGAGAGTTCTTCCGCCTGGACATGGAGGATGCTCGGAGCTCAGCAGCTGGGGTGCCTGTGAGTCCGAGGCTGTGCAAATACCTAATGTATCTCCCCAATCTGTGGTGCCCCAGTCTGTGCCAATACCCAATGTGTCTGTGTCTCCCCAGTCTGTGCGTTTACCCAGTGTGCCCGTGTCTTCTGTAGGTAAGGTATCAGTTGCCAAAAATGTGTCCAATCCTTCTGTGTCTGTGTCTTCTAAAATTGCAGAGGCAGCAAGAGGTGCTGAGGCAGATGCGTCAGGTGTGGTGCCAATCCCCCTCCCCCGACGCTGCAGGGTTTCCATTGAGGATCGTGGGGTGCAGAGGAGTGGGGAAAATGGTGGAGAGGCTGGCCTGGTGGTAGATAAGGGAAGGGGGAGTGGGGGGGGGGGTGAAGGGGAGGATAGGTGTGTGGAGGCTGTTGTTTCTGGTTTGTCTAAGGATGATATGGAGTGGTTGGAGGACTGTGATTGATCCCAGGAAAGAAGCTGAGTGTTCAGAGCAGGGGGAGAGGGCAGGTCCTGCCTCTGCTAATCAGAAGACTGCTATCCCAGCTGATTCAGACTCTCTGCCAGCAGGTTTGAATGTGTCTAAGGACAAGACTGCAAATGCTGCTGGTGTAAGAAAAACTAATGCTGGTGTTGCTGCTACAGGTTATGGGAAGGGGCAGCAAGTAGGGAAGGAACATGAAAATGTTTTATCTTCCTCCCTGTTTAAAAGGAGGAATGTCATTTAATTAAAATGGGAGGGTGGAGGAATTCCCCCACATAGGAGGGCAGTGGTGGATAAGATTTTGCAGATGGGGTTTAGGCCCACAGATATCTTCGCCCTAATCAGTCCGGCAGGTTCCTATGAGTATGATTTGTTCTTTATCCGTCCGGAGTCTTTGGACATATTTTGGGAGAAATATGAGCATGTGTGTAGGGGCCTGCCGGACTGGAAAGGGCTCCTCTCAAAGCTGATATGACGCCAGCCACTCATTAAAATGGTTACAGTTCTTGTCTGCAATGAGTCCATACCACAAGGGGATTTATCTGTATGGTTGAGGAGGTATGGAGATGTCCTGAGCCCGCTAAAGAAGATTGTGGATGATCGGGAAATATGGACAGGGGATGGTCTGTGCAGTTAAAATTAAAAGTAATTGACAATGTTGTCCAGCATCTGCCATCCTCAGCTTTCCTGGGGAGGGACAGGCTGGCCATCTTCTATCCAGGCCAGCCAAAGCTCTGCAACAAATGTGGAGATAATCCACATCTTGCATCCTCCTGTCCAGTGATGAAGTGCTCTCTGTGTCAGGGTATAGGACATTTGGCAAAGGACTGTAATATTATAAGGTGCAATCTGTGCAATGTGGTGGGACATCCTTACAGTCAGTGTCCTGAGGCAATGCACAACAATCCTGAGCTTATGAGAGAGTTCTTCCGCCTGGACATGGAGGATGCTCGGAGCTCAGCAGCTGGTGTGCCTGTGAGTCCGAGGCTGTGCAAATATCTAATGTATTTCCCCAATCTGTGGTGCCCCAGTCTGTGCCAATACCTAATGTGTCTGTGTCTCCCCAGTCTGTGGTGCCCCAGTCTGTGCCAATACCTAATGTGTCTGTGTCTCCCCAGTCTGTGCGTTTACCTAGTGTGCCCGTGTCTTCTGTAGGTAAGGTATCAGTTGCCAAAAATGTGTCCAATCCTTCTGTGTCTGTGTCTTCTAAAATTGCAGAGGCAGCAAGAGGTGCTGAGGCAGGTGCGTCAGTTGTGGTGCCAATCCCCCTCCCCCGACGCTGCAGGGTTTCTATTGAGGATCGTGGGGTGCAGAGGAGTGGGGAAAATGGTGGAGAGGCTGGCCTGGTGGTAGATAAGGGAAGGGGGAGTGGGGGGGAGGAGGGTGAAGGGGAGGGTAGGTGTGTGGAGGCTGTTGTTTCTGGTTTGTCTAAGGATGATATGGAGTGGTTGGAGGATAGGAGGAGGAGGGGCAAAAGAAGGAAAAAAAGGGGTTTAGTTACCTTAAATCCTAAAGTTTTGCCTTTGGAAAATACGTTTAAGGTCCTGTCAGATGATGAGGATGATGAATGGGACTCATTGAGTTCGGCATCTTCTATGGATGATGAGTGCCAGGGTGCAACGAAGCGCGCTGGTTCTCCAGGGAGAGGGAGTAGTCAGGCTAAGAAACGGCTGCCTCAACTACCCTAATGGCAGTTCCCACTCCGTTAAAAGTGGCAACCATTAATGTTGCCAGCTTAAGATCAGTAAGTACTCGTCATATGGCCTTATTTTTGCTCAGCGAGTTTGATGCTGACATTTTGTTTTTGCAAGAAACCCATCTGAGTAGTCTGGCCGATATACATCTGGCAAAGAAGGAGTGGAGACGTGGGCCCTCGTTTTTATCTCTTGCGGCCGAGCCTTACAGCGGAGTTGCAGTCCTTTTTTCTGGTATGGTAACGTGCCGGCGGGTAATTGAGGTAGAGATTGGGAGATGCATGGTCTTAGACGTCTCTGTGAAGGGGCAGGACTTGCGCCTGATTAACATCTATGGTCCCCAGACGAAGTGGGACAGGAAATGCCTCTTTATAAAGATTAAGCCTTTTCTTTTTACGGCCCAGCAGGTTATCTTTGGAGGTGATTTCAACACCATTACTTGGTCTAAAGACAGGTCTGGTAGATGCGCACATTAACCACTTGCCGACCGCCTAACGCAGATATACTGCGGCAGAATGGCACAGGCAGGCAGAATCATGTTCCCATACGTGATCTGCCTCCCGCGGGCGGGGGGTCCGATCGGAACCCCCCCCGGTGCCAGCGCCGGTCGGCTTTGCACTGGGAGCGTTGGGAGGCGAGGGGGAGACCATCCGATCGTGGCCCCCCCTCGCGATCGCTCCCAGCCAATGGGAATCCTCCTCTGCCTGTGTGTAGTTTCACACAGGCAGAGGATGTGATGTCATCTCTCCTCGGTCTGGCAGTTTCCGTCCCAGCGCCGAGGAGAGAAGACAAGTAAGTGCACACAACACAAACACACACAGTAGAACATGCCAGGCATACTTTACACCCCCGATCCCCCCCCCCCCGATCGCCCCCCGATCCCCCCCCAATCACCCCCCCCTGTCACAAACTGACACCAGCAGTATTTTTTATTTTTTTTTCTGATTACTGCATAGTGTCAGTTTGTGACAGTTACAGTGTTAGGGCAGTGAGTATTACCCCCCTTTAGGTCTAGGGTACCCCCCTAACCCCCCCTAATAAAGTTTTAACCCCTTGATCACCCCCTGTCACCAGTGTCACTAAGCGATCATTTTTCTGATCGCTGTATTAGTGTCGCTGGTGACGCTAGTTAGGGAGGTAAATATATAGGTTCGCCGTCAGCGTTTTATAGCGACAGGGACCCCCATATACTACCTAATAAATGTTTTAACCCCTTGCTTGCCCCCTAGTTAACCCTTTCACCACTGATCACCGTATAACCGTTACGGGTGATGCTGGTTAGTTCGTTTATTTTTTATAGTGTCAGGGCACCCGCCGTTTATTACCGAATAAAGGTTTAGCCCCCTGATCGCCCGGCGGTGATATGCGTCGCCCCAGGCAGCGTCAGATTAGCGCCAGTACCGCTAACACCCACGCACGCAGCATACGCCTCCCTTAGTGGTATAGTATCTGTACGGATCAATATCTGATCCGATCAGATCTATACTAGCGTCCCCAGCAGTTTAGGGTTCCCGAAAACGCAGTGTTAGCGGGATCAGCCCAAATACCCGCTAGCACCTGCGTTTTGCCCCCCCGCCCGGCCCAGCCCACCCAAGTGCAGTATCGATCGATCACTGTCACTTACAAAACTCTAAACGCATAACTGCAGCGTTCGCAGAGTCAGGCCTGATCCCTGCGATCGCTAACAGTTTTTTTGGTAGCGTTTTGGTGAACTGGCAAGCACCAGCCCCAGGCAGCGTCAGGTTAGCGCCAGTACCGCTAACACCCACGCACGCACCGTACACCTCCCTTAGTGGTATAGTATCTGTACGGATCAATATCTGATCAGATCTATACTAGCGTCCCCAGCAGTTTAGGGTTCCCAAACAGGCAGTGTTAGCGGGATCAGCCCAGATACCTGCTAGCACCTGCGTTTTTCCCCTCCGCCCGGCCCAGCCCAGCCCACCCAAGTGCAGTATCAATAGATCACTGTCACTTACAGAACACTAACCGCATAACTGCAGCGTTCGCAGAGTCAGGCCTGATCCCTGCGATCGCTAACAGTTTTTTTGGTAGCGTTTTGGTGAACTGGCAAGCACCAGCCCCAGGCAGCGTCAGGTTAGTGCCAGTACCGCTAACACCCACGCACGCAGCGTACACCTCCCTTAGTGGTATAGTATCTGATCGGATCAATATCTGATCCGATCAGATCTATACTAGCGTCCCCAGCAGTTTAGGGTTCCCACAAACGCAGTGTTAGCTGGATCAGCCCAGATACCTACTAGCACCTGCGTTTTGCCCCTCCGCCCGGCCCAGCCCAGCCCACCCAAGTGCAGAATCGATCACTGACACTTACAAAACACTAAACGCATAACTGCAGCGTTCGCAGAGTCAGGCCTGATCCCTGCGATCGCTAACAGTTTTTTTTGTAGCGTTTTGGTGAACTGGCAAGCGCCAGCGGCCTAGTACACCCCGGTCGTAGTCAAACCAGCACTGCAGTAACACTTGGTGACGTGGCGAGTCCCATAAGTGCAGTTCAAGCTGGCGAGGTGGCAAGCTCAAGTAGTGTCCCGCTGCCACCAAAAAGACAAACACAGGCCCGTCGTGCCCATAGTGCCCTTCCTGCTGCATTCGCCAATCCTAATTGGGAACCCACCGCTTCTGCAGCGCCCGTACTTCCCCCATTCACATCCCCAACCAAATGCAGTCGGCTGCATGAGAGGCATTTTCTTTATGTCCTCCCGAGACCCCTACCCAGCGAACCCCCCCAAAAAAGATGTTGTGTCTGCAGCAAGCGCGGATATAGGCGTGATACCCGCTATTATTGTCCCTCCTGTCCTGACAATCCTGGTCTTTGCATTGGTGAATGTTTTGAACGCTACCATTCACTAGTTGAGTATTAGCATAGGGTACAGCATTCCACAGACTAGGCACACTTTCACAGGGTCTCCCAAGATGCCATCGCATTTTGAGAGACCCGAACCTGGAACCGGTTACAGTTATAAAAGTTAGTTACAAAAAAAAGTGTAAAAAAATCTCTCTCTCTATTCTCTCTATTGTTCTGCTCTTTTTTACTGTATTCTATTCTGCAATGTTTTATTGTTATTATGTTTTATCATGTTTGCTTTTCAGGTATGCAATTTTTTATACCTTACGGTTTACTGTGCTTTATTGTTAACCATTTTTTTGTCTTCAGGTACGCCATTCACGACTAGGGATGAGCTTCGTGTTCGAGTCGAACCCATGTTCGACTCGAACATCGGCTGTTCGACCGTCCGTCGAATTGCGAACGATATGGGCCGTTCGCGCCAAATTCGTGTGGCGCGTCACGGCCCATAATTCACTGCGGCATCGCAGTGCATTGCTGGCTGATGATTGGCCAAGCATGCACTATGACCCGCATGCTTGGCCAATCACAGCGCCGTCAGTAGAGAGAGCTGTAATTGGCCAAAGCCAGGGTGGCTTTGGCCAATTATGGCTCAGGGGATTTAGTACACACCCCACACTATATAAGGCCGCCTGCACGGCGGCCCTGTGTAGTGTGTGTTCCGGTGTGCTGAGAGATAGAGAGAGAGAGAGACAGTGTCATTTGATTTGAGTTAGATAGATTAGGCAGAACAGTCAGTCAGTTAGCTGCACTTACAGTGTATTGTGTATATATATGCATCCCAGGTGTTGCATATATATATACACTGTATTCAGTTTAGCTAGATCCGTTCCTGTTATCTTCTATCTAGACTATTTAGTGCAGTGTGTCCTGCTCACAGTGTTCAGCTAGATCCGTTCCTGCTATTTACATTCAGTGCAGTGCGTCCTGCTCACAGTGTTCAGCTAGATCCGTTCCTGCTATTTACATTCAGTGCAGTGCGTCCTGCTCACAGTGTTCAGCTAGATCCGTTCCTGCTATTTACATTCAGTGCAGTGCGTCCTGCTCACAGTGTTCAGCTAGATCCGTTCCTGCTATTTACATTCAGTGCAGTGCGTCCTGCTCACAGTGTTCAGCTAGATCCGTTCCTGCTATTTACATTCAGTGCAGTGCGTCCTGCTCACAGTGTTCAGCTAGATCCGTTCCTGCTATTTACATTCAGTGCAGTGCGTCCTGCTCACAGTGTTCAGCTAGATCCGTTCCTGCTATTTACATTCAGTGCAGTGCGTCCTGCTCACAGTGTTCAGCTAGATCCGTTCCTGCTATTTACATTCAGTGCAGTGCGTCCTGCTCACAGTGTTCAGCTAGATCCGTTCCTGGTATTTACATTTAGTGCAGTGCGTCCTGCTCACAGTGTTCAGCTAGATCCGTTCCTGCTATTTACATTCAGTGCAGTGCGTCCTGCTCACAGTGTTCAGCTAGATCCGTTCCTGCTATATACATTTAGTGCAGTACGTCCTGCTCACAGTGTTCAGCTAGATCCGTTCCTGCTATTTACATTCAGTGCAGTGCGTCCTGCTCACAGTGTTCAGCTAGATCCGTTCCTGGTATTTACATTTAGTGCAGTGCGTCCTGCTCACAGTGTTCAGCTAGATCCGTTCCTGCTATTTACATTCAGTGCAGTGCGTCCTGCTCACAGTGTTCAGCTAGATCCGTTCCTGCTATTTACATTCAGTGCAGTGCGTCCTGCTCACAGTGTTCAGCTAGATCCGTTCCTGTTATCTTCCTACTGACAGGCAGGCTTGTCTGGTTACAGTATATAAAGCTACCTGAAGAAAATTACAGGTGTTCTTTTTGATCCTATTAGTACCACGGTCAGGCAGCTAGACTATTTACATTTAGTACAGTGTGTCCTGCTCACAGTGTTCAGCTAGTTCCGTTCCTGTTATCTTCCTACTGACAGGCAGGCTTGTCTGGTTACAGTATATAAAGCTACCTGAAGAAAATTACAGGTGTTCTTTTTGATCCTATTAGTACCACGGTCAGGCAGCTAGACTATTTACATTTAGTACAGTGTGTCCTGCTCACAGTGTTCAGCTAGATCCGTTCCTGTTATCTTCCTACTGACAGGCAGGCTTGTCTGGTTACAGTATATAAAGCTACCTTAAGAAAATTACAGGTGTTCTTTTTGATCCTATTAGTACCACGGTCAGGCAGCTAGACTATTTACATTTAGTACAGTGCGTCCTGCTCACAGTGTTCAGCTAGATCCGTTCCTGCTATATACATTTAGTGCAGTACGTCCTGCTCACAGTGTTCAGCTAGATCCGTTCCTGTTATCTTCCTACTGACAGGCAGGCTTGTCTGGTTACAGTATATAAAGCTACCTGAAGAAAATTACAGGTGTTCTATCCCAGCTTAGTGCAGCTACAGGCCATTAGTATGTCTGGAAGGCCAAGAAGGAGAGGCAGACAGTCACAAGCCAATAAGAGAGGGCAAGCAGGCTCTGTGTCTAGTGCTGGTCGTGGAGACGGTGCATCCTCATCAGCACGTGGCCATGGGACACGCTTGGCCTTTTTTTCAGCAGCTGGCCGTGTTGAGCCGCAACATGCGGAAGACTTGGTCGAGTGGATGACCAAGCCGTCCTCATCCTCCTCATCCTCTCTCACCCATGCCCAGGGTGCTTTGTCTGGCAAAGCAGCGGCCTCTTCCCTCAGCTCAATGTCATCAGTGACTCCTTCCCTAGCTCCACCATGTCCTCATGAGGATTCCCTCGAACTGTTTGACCACAGTGTTGGGTACATGCTCCAGGAGGATGCCCAGCGTTTGGAAGGCTCTGATGATGATACTGAGCTCAATGAAGGCAGTAACATGAGCACGGACAGAGGGGGTGCCCAAGAAGGACAGCAATCTGGCAGTCATGCTCCCCCTGCTGCAGCATACTGCCAGGCCCAATTTTTCTGCCCCTGTCTAACAGGGGCGTGAAATTACAATTTTTGATGCAATACTTTGCAGCAGGGCTCGTTCCTGCATTCCAACTAGAGTGTCTGTGAGGGGTTGCAGTGTTGTGGCACCAGCACCAGTGCCTAAGGCCCAATTTTTCTGCCCCTGTCTAACAGGGGCGTGTAATTACAATTTTTGATGCAATACTTTGCAGCAGTGCTCGTTCCTGCGTTCCAACTAGAGTGTCTGTGAGGGGTTGCAGTGTTGTGGCACCAGCACCAGTGCCTAAGGCCCAATTTTTCTGCCCCTGTCTAACAGGGGCGTGTAATTACAATTTTTGATGCAATACTTTGCAGCAGGGCTCGTTCCTGCGTTCCAACTAGAGTGTCTGTGAGGGGTTGCAGTGTTGTGGCACCAGCACCAGTGCCTAAGGCCTAATTTTTCAGCTCCTGTTCAACAGGGGCATGTAATTACAATTCTTGATCTAATATTTCACAGCAGGGCCCTGTGAGGGCTTACAGTGTTTTGGCCACAGCAACACCTAAGGCCCAAATTTCTGCTGAGTATATAGGGCAGGACCCTACTTTCAAACATCTAACTTACAAACGACTCCTACTTGCAAACGGAAGGAGACAACAGGAAGTGAGATGAAATCTACCCATAGGAAGGGAAATTCTCTCATGTAAGAGTTAATATGGGAAAACAATTTCTCCTTTCCACTGATGCTTTCCAATCCTTGTTCCACAAAAAAACCCAAATTTTCAAAAAACATTTTTCATTGGGACAAAAAAGTGAGGTGAAATCTTCTGAAGAGGAGGAAAGACGCAAAACAAATGTCACAGGGGTGATAACCCTTCCCTATGTTTTCCAAAAAGCTTAGAAAAGATTTTTTGGCTGGAGCTAAACACATTAAAAATGTTCAAAATTACAAACAGATTCTACTTAACAACAAACCTACAGTCCCTGTCTTGTTTGCACCGCCTGTATACTGCTGTTCAGAGTATATAGGGACCTTTCCTTATTTTAATTTGGGTGCGGGGTTCCCCTTAATATCCATACAAGACCCAAAGGGCCTGGTAATGGACTGGGGGGTACCCATGCCGTTTGTCTCACTGATTTTCATCCATATTGCCAGGACCCGACATGACATTAAACCCGCAAGCAGTTTTAAATGAGATTTTTTCCTTTAAAAATGACATTTGGTGCAGGGACTGTTCTAAACATGGGAAACACGCGTCACTTTACAGGCATACTATAGACACCCCCCAGGTACGATATTTAAAGGAATATTTCACTTTTTTTTTTTTACTTTAAGCATCATTAAAATCACTGCTCCCGAAAAAACGGCCGTTTTTAAAAGTTTTTTTTGCATTGATACATGTCCCCTGGGGTAGGACCCGGGTCCCCAAACCCTTTTTAGGACAATACCATGCAAATTAGCCTTTAAAATGAGCACTTTTGATTTCGAACGTTCGAGTCCCATAGACGTCAATGGGGTTCTAACGTTCGTGCGAACTTGCGGTCCGTTCGCGGGTTCTGGTGCGAACCGAACCGGGGGGTGTTCGGCTCATCCCTATTCACGACTTTGAGTGGTTATACCAGAATGATGCCTGCAGGTTTAGGTATCATCTTGGTATCATTCTTTTCAGCCAGCGGTCGGCTTTCATGTAAAAGCAATCCTAGCGGCTAATTAGCCTCTAGACTGCTTTTACAAGCAGTGGGAGGGAATGCCCCCCCCCAACGTCTTCCGTGTTTTTCTCTGGCTCTCCTGTCTCAACAGGGAACCTGAAAATGCAGCCGGTGATTCAGCCAGCTGACCATAGAGCTGATCAGAGACCAGAGTGGCTCCAAACATCTCTATGGCCTAAGAAACCAGAAGCTACGAGCATTTTATGACTTAGATTTCGCCGGATGTAAACAGCGCCATTGGGAAATTGGGAAAGCATTTTATCACACCGATCTTGGTGTGGTCAGATGCTTTGAGGGCAGAGGAGAAATCTAGGGTCTAATAGACCCCAATTTTTGCAAAAAAGAGTACCTGTCACTACCTATTGCTATGATAGGGGATATTTACATTCCCTGAGATAACAATAAAAATGATTTAAAAAAAAAAATGAAAGGAACAGTTTAAAAATAAGATAAAAAAATAATAATAATAAAGAAAAAAAAAAAAAAAAGCACCCCTGTCCCCCCTGCTCTCGCGCTAAGGCGAACGCAAGCGTCGGTCTGGCGTCAAATGTAAACAGCAATTGCACCATGCATGTGAGGTATCACCGCGAACGTCAGATTGAGGGCAGTAATTTTAGCAGTAGACCTCCTCTGTAAATCTAAAGTGGTAACCTGTAAAGGCTTTTAAAGCCTTTTAAAAATGTATTTAGTTTGTCGCCACTGCACATTTGTGCGCAATTTTAAAGCATGTCATGTTTGGTATCCATGTACTCGGCCTAAGATCATCTTTTTTATTTCATCAAACATTTGGGCAATATAGTGTGTTTTAGTGCATTAAAATGTAAAAAAGTGTGTTTTTTCCCCAAAAAATGCGTTTGAAAAATCGCTGCGCAAATACTGTGTGAAAAAAAAAATGAAACACCCACCATTTTAATCTGTAGGGCATTTGCTTTAAAAAAAAATATAATGTTTGGGGGTTCAAAGTAATTTTCTTGCAAAAAAAAATTATTTTTTTATGTAAACAATAAGTGTCAGAAAGGGCTTTGTCTTCAAGTGGTTAGAAGAGTGGGTGATGTGTGACATAAGCTTCTAGATGTTGTGCATAAAATGCCAGGACAGTTCAAACCCCCCCCAAATGACCCCATTTTGGAAAGTAGACACCCCAAGCTATTTGCTGAGAGTCATGTTGAGTCCATGGAATATTTTATATTGTGACACAAGTTGCGGGAAAGAGACAATTTTTTATTTTTTTTATTTTTTTTTGCGCAAAGTTGTCACTAAATGATATATTGCTCAAAAATGCCATGGGAATATGTGAAATTACACCCCAAAATACATTCTGTTGCTTCTCCTGAGTACGGGGATACCACATGTGTGAGACTTTTTGGGAGCCTAGCCGCGTACGGGACCCCGAAAACCAAGCACCACCTTCAGGCTTTCTAAGGCCGTAAATTTTTGATTTCACTCTTCACTGCCTATCACAGTTTCGGAGGCCATGGAATGCCCAGGTGGCAAAAAAACCCCCCAAATGACCCCATTTTGGAAAGTAGACACCCCAAGCTATTTGATGAGAGGTATAGTGAGTATTTTGCAGACCTCACTTTTTGTCACAAAGTTTTGAAAATTGAAAAAAGAAAAAAAAAATTTTTTTTCTCGTCTTTCTTTATTTTCAAAAACAAATGAGAGCTGCAAAATACTCAACATGCCTCTCAGCAAATAGCTTGGGGTGTCTACTTTCCAAAATGGGGTCATTTGGGGGGGGTTTGTGCCACCTGGGCATTCCATGGCCTCCGAAACTGTGATAGGCAGTGAGGAGTAAAATCAAAAATGTACGCCCTTAGAAATCCTGAAGGCAGTGATTGGTTTTCGGGGCCCGGTACGCGGCTAGGCTCCCAAAAAGTCCCACACATGTGGTATCCCCATACTCAGGAGAAGCAGCTAAATGTATTTTGGGGTGCAATTCCACATATGCCCATGGCCTGTGTGAGCAATATATCATTTAGTGACAACTTTTTGTAATTTTTTTTTTTGTTGTTGTCATTATTCAAAAAAAAATGAATATTCAATGGGCTCAACATGCCTCTCAGCAAATTCCTTGGGGTGTCTACTTTCCAAAATGGGGTCATTTGTGGGGGTTTTGTACTGCCCTGCCATTTTAGCACCTCAAGAAACGACATAGGCAGTCATAAATTAAAGGCTGTGTAAATTCCAGAAAATGTACCCTAGTTTGTAGGCGCTATAACTTTTGCGCAAACCAATAAATATACACTTATTGACATTTTTTTTACCAAAGACATGTGGCCGAATACATTTTGGCCTAAATGTATGACTAAAATTGAGTTTATTGGATTTTTTTTAGAACAAAAAGTAGAAAATATCATTTTTTTTCAAAATTTTCGGTCTTTTTCCGTGTATAGCGCAAAAAATAAAAACGGCAGAGGTGATCAAATACCATCAAAAGAAAGCTCTATTTGTGGGAAGAAAAGGACGCAAATTTCGTTTGGGTACAGCATTGCATGACCGCGCAATTAGCAGTTAAAGCGACGCAGTGCCGAATTGTAAAAAGTGCTCTGGTCAGGAAGGGGGTAAAACCTTCCGGGGCTGAAGTGGTTAAGCGCTGCCCAGACAGCACAGGGTTCACTTTTCAGCGAGGTAGTAGTCAGAGTAGGATAGATAGGTTTTTTTAAAGGGAGACTCCGCTTTTTCGGCACCTGTGTGTCGGGCAGTGGAGTTTTCTGATCACTGTATTCTATCTGTGACTCTGAATGCCCCAGACAAGCCACCTAGGGGGAGGGGTATCTGGAGATTGAATTCGGCCCTCCTGGAAGACGAGAGAGTAAGACAATCCTTTGAGGATTTTTTTCAAGCACAGGTAACGATCCTAGACTTTTGCAACAGCAAGTCAGAATGGTGGGGGCTTCTTAAAGAGCGGACTATTGGGCTTTTCAAGGCCATAGGAAGAAAGAAGCAGCAAGATAAGTATATCACCTACCAGCGTTTGCGGAGGAAACTTGACCGCCTTGTTTCGAATGGAGGAGATTCTGGGGCAATCTCTGAGGTGAAGCTCCTCCTTAGGAGACATCAATATGACCGGCACGCTTCTTTGGTTCAGGAGAGGGATTACGGGAAATACCATTCACCTGACCCTTACCAGAACTGTAAACAGAACGTAGCAGTTAAGACGGTCAATGGCCTGAGGGACAGTACGGGCTCTCTGACGAAGTCTAGGTCAGGGATCCTGGAGGTTGTCAGGTCATACTATGCCAATCTCCTGGGAGGAAGGAACCTTGATCGGACAAGGATGTTGGGTTTTTTTGGACTCTACACCAGGACTGGAAAGTAATATTCCTTTGATGAATTTGACAGGTGAAATTACTGCAGATGAGGTAATCCAGGCTATTGATAAACTAGCCATCAAGAAAACGCCAGGGCCAGATGGATTTGTACGAAGGGGCTGAAAGCTGTCCTCTGGTTAATGGTTGGGTCGGGCAGCCCTTTGCGGTTGGCTCAGGTTTGCGTCAGGGGTGTCCATTGAGTCCTCTGCTATATGTTTTTGCAATCGACCCCTTCATTAGAAGGCTAGAGAGTGGACTTTTGTGTGGGGTACCTTTGGGCATCGCTGGTGAGCCTCCTTTGAAGGTTGTTGCCTATGCTGATGATGTTTCTGTTTTTATCTCTGGGACTGCGGAGGCGCAGGAGGTGGTCTCAGTGATAGGGCAGTATGCAGAGGCATCAGGTTCAAAGGTCAACCAGGATAAGTGTGAAGCTTTCTGGATGGGCATGGAAGGTGAGAGCTTTGTTCTCCCGGATGACTTCCCAGAGCCCCAACAAAAAATTCGAGTTCTAGGCATTGAATTCGGCCCAGGTGACTATGGTCATGCAAATTGGGTGAACAGGCAGGAGAATGCCGATGCCAAGGTGGCAAGCTGGAAAGGTTGGCAGCTTTCTTTGAGGGAAAAGGTTGATCTGATCAAGACTTACCTGATTCAGATTTTTCTGTATGTCAGTTTTGTTTCCATTTTGCCAGTTTCTCTCTATACCAGGATCTATAGTTGTTTCTTCCAGCTGTTATGAGGGAACAGAATAAACCTTGTCAAAAGGAATGTGACTTACCTTCCTAGGCGGGAGGGTGGTCTAGGGATGAACAACCCTGTAGTCTTTTTCTCTCTGATGTTTCTGAAGTACAATCTTGGTAACATGTTGGCAGAGAGACCGCCTGGGTGGGTTGGTATTTTCCAGTCCTGGTTTAGGCCCTTTCTGCGAGACTGGGAGAATGGTGGGCAAGTGAAAAGCCTGAGGGTCAAGCATGAACAGCTCCCGGCTTATGTTGCCCCGTGTTTGAAAATGCTTCGGCAGTGGCAAGTAACAGCAGGAGAGGTCAGATCTCTTCCAAGGAAACTTCTTGAGAAGCGGATCATGAGCTCTGCTTTTTGCGAGCCACTGGCCTTGGGGGATTGCCCAAGCCTGGTTTTGGGGGTGGGTTTGCGATTGATTAATTTGGAGGGAATCCCAATGAAGTTTAGGGATCAGGCTTGGCTTGCCTTTCATAGAAAACTATATGTGAAGGGCAACTTGAAGTTTCTTTCCATGAGTGATCGGGGCTGCCCGAGAGTGGAGTGTGGAGGAGGGGTGGAGTCCATGGATCACTTTCTACTTCAATGCCCTTTTAATATAGAGGTGTACAAGAGGGTGGGGAGGGCTCTGAGTATACCCTTCCTCCCCCATATGAGTTATGCAGAGTGGGTGTATGGGGCATTCCAGACTCCTCGGGATTATGATTTGGAAACACTTTTTTTAGTTAGTCTAGTAGTCCATTATTTCACGTGGAGTACACGGTGTCAGGTATCCCTTAGGAGTAAAATCCTCCCTGTGGAAGTGGTGGTGCAGGACATTCTGGGTGAGGTTGGGAAGATTCAAGGTCTTGAGAAAGGCAGGTGGCAGCAGGAGGCCTGGATAAGGGCGTGGAGAATAATCAGGACTCTGTAGCTGCTGCCTGTTGATCTCGGGGTGTGCGGCTTTTCTTTGTATTCTTGATTCACTCCCCTAGATTTTCAAGATCAAATATATTTTTGATAAAAGGCTACATGCATGGTGACGGTGATCTTCCTTAGTCTGGCTCTCCCGTAGGGATTGTGTTGTGCGCAATTTGGTTTGTACCATTTATTATGTTCTTGTTTTGTATTATCATATTCAATTATTTTGTAAATATGTTTTATTTATTTATTATGGTTTTATTGTATATAAGTTGTTGTTTGTAAGATTTTTTCAATAAACAAAATAAACCCCTCATAATGGGCACAGCAGGCGTACAGACCCTGGAACTCCACACAGGGATTGTGGGAACCCCTCATAATGGGCACAGCAGATGTACAGACCCAGAAACCCAGCACAGGGATGGCGGGAACCCCTCATAAATGGGCACATCGGGTGTACAGACCATGGAACTCATCTCAGGGATGGTGGGAACTCCTCATAATGGGCACGGCAGGTGTACAGACTCAGGAACTCAGCACAGGGATGGTGAAAACCCCTCATAATGGGCACAGCAGGTGTACAAATTCGGTAACTCAGTGATGAAGAGAACCTAAAGGATCTATGACCTGGTTTGACTCTCCAGCTGACCTTTTCTATACCTGATCAAATCCATGAAGTTCTAGAAATTCACACTTACTTACAGGGCACTTACTGTCGGACCGTCCGTGTGTCACAGTGTAAAGTTTCAGGAGAAACATTCAATCAGCTTTCTGTATATTGGGAGAAAGGAGCTTTGTACATAGCACGGCTCTCTACAACCCCTCTCATCTTTCTGGAAACTGTTAGAATGGAATGTGTAGAATGGAGCAACTTAATAGTGGTGGGTTGCTTTGGGATTGGGGGGGGGGGGGGGACTCATCAACTAAAATTAAATTGCAACTCCAACACCAGTCTAGTTCCCACCTCCCCTCCACCCCAGTACAGACAAGAGCAATTTTTACATTTCCCATAAAGACCTGTTTATTCAACAGTAATTGGTCATTATGTAAGATAATATAGTCATACATTTTTATAGAACAAATGATGTTTTCATTTGGTGATATTGTCTTGCAAAAATGATTCTATTTTTTATGCAATCCATGGCCAAAAACAACACTTTTTTTCTACTTATAACCATTTTTATTAAAGAAAACAAAACAAAAATGTTACTGTAGATAAAAATCATATATATATTGTTTTTATTTTAGAATGTGTTCTGTTTAAAGTGCAACTAACATTATAATTCTGGAACAAATTATTGCAAAGTTATTTAAATATGAAATAAAGTTGTTTTTTTTTTACAATTTTGCACTTTTTTATTGCGACATTTAAAATAAAATTAACAAAATAATAAACAAATAAGCATGAAAAAACTGAAAAAAAATGTTTTAATCGTTAATAGTTTGAAAAAGAAATAATAATTTAAAAAATCTGCAGGATAATAATAGGCACGGAGGAGGAAGAAGGAAATAAATTAGGCACTATTAGGGTTAACTAAAAACTAAAACAGTGAATATAAAAATAATAATAATGGTACTTTGTATCTCTTTCTCAAGTCTGAACAATGTTACTTTGTATATCTCTATCTCCCCTTTGAACAAAGTTTATAAACAATGTTACTTTGTATCTTTCTATCTCCTGTCTGATCAACGTTTTTGGACAATTTTACTTTTTATCTCTCTATCTGCCCTTTGAAAAATGTTTATAAACAATGTAACTTTGTATCTCTCTATCTCCGGTCTGATCAATGTTTATAGACAATGTTACTTTGTATCACTCTCTGTAGCTTTTTGGTTAAAGTTGCACTTTAAGGCACCTGTCTTGGTTCTTAGAACCTTGTATTAGGACCTCTCCACTATTGCTCTGGTCTCTGTGACCTCACTTACAGCTGTTTACACGTCGGCTTATTTTATGGTCTGTCCAGGATCTGATGCCGCCCTTCTATCAGACTGTAAAAGTCATTAGCTGTAGATTTAGCCATTGTTTTCAGATGGCACAAGTGTCAGTAATGTGATGGAGTAGTCCTCTGATAAGCATAATTAAATATGTCACAATATACAGCAGCAGTATCATTATCCAGAGAAGCTCCACCCTTTATCATTAAAAAAGGCATCCATGAGCTTTAGTTGGTGACTTTGCCTAGGCTGAGATGATGTCATCAGTCTGCTGCAGGCAGGCGGGAGCATTTCTTCAATCGCCCCCCCCCCCCCCCAAGTGATCAGACTGCAACATTGTAACTTTGTAGCAAGTCACAAGGTGAGAGGCTGCAGCAGGAGGCTGATCTGTGTTGAACACAGCTAGGAACGGCAAGAATTTGCATGTCTGTGTAATTTCTGGGATACCAGTCTAGGAAATAGATGGTGACTCTGGATGATGCCTGAACAAAAATGAAGAGAAAAGTAGATGCTTGGGGGTACCGTGAGAGGAATGACATAACTATCACATTGACATATTATTTGGCATGCTGCACTGCACACAAGGTTCACTTTAGGCTGGAGAGCGGACAGTGAGGAGCTCTGTATAGATATTCTATGGGCTCCTATTAGACATTATTATCCTACTAATCACACATCGTACTGCATGTGCTGTTTTCATGACATTTGCTCTTCTGATTGATTCAGCATTGTTCAGGTCATTCAGCTTTTCGGGGGTTCTTGTTAGTTTGGTGCAGCTCACCCAATCGTAGAGAAGAGCCGCGCCAAGGTCATCACTGCCATTTATTTCCCCAGATTCATTTTATTCCAAATCCATCTACCTTATGTTATTATCTCGGCAACTACATGGCTATTAATAGAGAAGAAAAAACACATAAAAGTCCAAATAAAGCGCCAAGTTCAAAATCTGAACTACAAAATGTGTCCCCGAGATATCCAACATTCCAGAAGATTATATTGTGTTCATTTCAGGGGCAAAAATCAAAATGAAGATATTTTGTGTTATCTATAAAAGAAAAAATAACAGGTTCTGCTCTAATTATAAGTCACCAGTCACAGTGTCCCCAATCACCACCACACCAGTCACAGTGTCCCTGATCACCACCACACCAGTCACAGTGTCCCTGATCACCACCACACCAGTCACAGTGTCCCTGATCACCACCACACCAGTCACAGTGTCCCTGATCACTACCACATCAGTCACAGTGTCACCGATCACCACCACACCAGTCACAGTGTCCCTGATCACCACCACACCAGTCACAGTGTCCCTGATCACCACCACACCAGTCACAGTGTCCCTGATCACCACCACACCAGTCACAGTGTCCCTGATCACCACCACACCAGTCACAGTGTCCCTGATCACCACCACATCAGTCACAGTGTCACCGATCACCACCACACCAGTCACAGTGTCCCTGATCACCACCACACCAGTCACAGTGTCACCGATCACCACCACATCAGTCACAGTGTCCCTGATCACCACACCAGTCACAGTGTCCCTGATCATCACCATACCAGTCACAGTGTCCCCGATCACCACCACATCAGTCACAGTGTCCCCGATCACCACACAAGTCACAGTGTCCCTGATCACCACCACACCAGTCACAGTGTCCCCGATCACCACACCAGTCACAGTGTCTCTGATCACCACACCAGTCACAGTGTCCCTGATCATCACCATACCAGTCACAGTGTCCCCGATCACCACCACATCAGTCACAGTGTCCCCGATCACCACACAAGTCACAGTGTCCCTGATCACCACCACATCAGTCACAGTGTCCCCGATCACCACACCAGTCACAGTGTCTCTAATTACCGCCACACCAGTTACAGTGTTCCTGATCACCACCACACCAGTCACAGTGTCCCTGATCACCACCACACCAGTCACAGTGTCCCTGATCACCACCACACCAGTCACAGTGTCCCTGATCACCACCACATCAGTCACAGTGTCCCCGATCACCACACAAGTCACAGTGTCCCTGATCACCACCACATCAGTCACAGTGTCCCCGATCACCACACCAGTCACAGTGTCTCTAATTACCGCCACACCAGTCACAGTGTCCCTGATCACCACCACATCAGTCACAGTGTCCCCGATCACCACACCAGTCACAGTGTCCCTGATCAACACCACACCAGTGACAGTGTCCCCGATCACATCACATCAGTCACAGTGTCCCTGATCACCACCACATCAGTCACAGTGTCCCTGATCACCACCACACCAGTCACAGTGTCCCCGATCACCACCACACCAGTCACAGTGTCCCCGATCACCTCCACACCAGTCACAATGTCCCTGATCACTACCACACCAGTCACAATGTCCCTGATCACCACCACACCAGTCACAGTGTCCCTGATCACCACACCAGTCACAATGTCCCTGATCACCACCACACCAGTCACAGTGTCCCTGATCACCACCACACCAGTCACAGTGTCCCTGATCACCACCACACCAGTGACAGTGTGCCCGATCACATCACACCAGTCACAGTGTCCCCGATCACCACCACATCAGTCACAGTGTCCCTGATCACCACCACACCAGTCACAGTGTCCCCGATCACCACCACACCAGTCACAATGTCCCCGATCACCTCCACACCAGTCAGAGTGTCCCGGATCACCACCACACCAGTCACAGTGTCCCTGATCAACACCACACTAGTGACAGTGTGCCCAATCACATCACACCAGTCACAGTGTCCCTGATCTCCACGCCAGTCACAGTGCCCCTGATCACCATCACACCAGTCACAGTGTCCCTGATCACCACCACAAAAGTCACAGTGTCCCTGATCACCACCACACCAGTCACAGTGTCCCTGATCACCACCACAAAAGTCACAGTGTCCCCGATCACCACCACACCAGTCACAGTGTCCCTGATCAACACCACACCAGTGACAGTGTGCCCAATCACATCACACCAGTCACAGTGTCCCTGATCACCACCACAAAAGTCACAGTGTCCCTGATCACCACCACACCAGTCACAGTGTCTCTGATCACCACACCAGTCACAGTGTCTCTAATTACCGCCACACCAGTTACAGTGTCCCTGATCACCACCACACCAGTCACAGTGTCCCCGATCTCCACGCCAGTCACAGTGTCTCTGATCACCACCACACCAGTCACAGTGTCCCCGATCGCCACCACACCAGTCACAGTGTCCCTGATCACCACCACACCAGTCACAGTGTCCCCGATCTCCACGCCAGTCACAGTGTCTCTGATCAACACCACACCAGTGACAGTGTCCCCGATCGCCACCACACCAGTCACAGTGTCCCTGATCAACACCACACCAGTGACAGTGTGCCCGATCACATCACACCAGTCACAGTGTCCCTGATCTCCACGCCAGTCACAGTGCCCCTGATCACCATCACACCAGTCACAGTGTCTCTTTTTACCACCACCACTTCAGTGTTTGTTTTTTTTATTCATGAAACGGTTTCTTTCCACAAAAAAACACATTTGAAATATTGCTGCGCAAATACCGTGTAGCATAAAACGTTTCAACGACCACCATTTTTTTCCATAGCGTGTCTGCGAAAACATTATATAGAATATTTGGTGGTTCTGAGTTATTTTCTAGCAAAAAAATAAGAGGAGAGCAAAGTGTCAGAATTTGGCCTGGGTGGTAAGGGGTTAATTATCATAAGTAATATACAAATAATTATTATATATTGTTAAGATATTTTACTATATTTTCAAAATCTGTACTCAAAGCAGGTGGCTTAATGGACAAATTACTGAAGTTTGAAGTTTTAACTTCCAACCAGTAATTTCACAGTAAATAGATAAATAATAAATTATTATCTTATAACATATAGCATATACAGTGGGGACGGAAAGTATTCAGACCCCCTTAAATTTTTTACTCTTTGTTATATTGCAGCCATTTGCTAAAATCATTTAAGTTCATTTTTTTCCTCATTAATGTACACACAACACCCCATATTGACAGAAAAACACAGAATTGTTGACATTTTTGCAGATTTATTAAAAAAGAAAAACGGAAATATCACATGGTCCTAAGTATTCAGACCCTTTGCTGTGACACTCATATATTTAACTCGGGTGCTGTCCATTTCTTCTGATCATCCTTGAGATGGTTCTACACCTTCATTTGGGTCCAGCTGTGTTTGATTATACTGATTGGACTTGATTAGGAAAGCCAGACACCTGTCTATATAAGACCTTACAGCTCACAGTGCATGTCAGAGCAAATGAGAATCATGAGGTCAAAGGAACTGCCTGAAGAGCTCAGAGACAGAATTGTGGCAAGGCACAGATCTGGCCAAGGTTACAAAAAAAATTCTGCTGCACTTAAGGTTCCTAAGAGCACAGTGGCCTCCATAATCCTTAAATGGAAGAAGTTTAGGACGACCAGAACCCTTCCTAAAGCTGGCCGTCCGGCCAAACTGAGCTATCGGGGGAGAAAAGCCTTGGTGAGAGGAGTAAAGAAGAACCCAAAGATCACTGTGGCTGAGCTCCAGAGATGCAGTCGGGAGATGGGAGAAAGTTGTAGAAAGTCAACCATCATTGCAGCCCTCCACCAGTCGGGGCATTAAGGCAGAGTGGCCCGACGGAAGTCTCTTCTCAGTGCAAGACACATGAAAGCCCGCATGGAGTTTGCTAAAAAAAACACCTGAAGGACTCCAAGACGGTTAGAAATAAGATTCTCTGGTCTGATGAGACCAAGATAGAACTTTTTGACCTTAATTCTAAGCGGTATGTGTGGAGAAAACCAGGCACTGCTCATCACTTGTCCAATACAGTCCCAACAGTGAAGCATGGTGGTGGCAGCATCATGCTCTGGGGGTGTTTTTCAGCTGCAGGAACAGGACGACTGGTTGCAATCGAGGTAAAGATAAATGCGGCCAAGTACAGGGATATCCTGGACGAAAACCTTCTCCAGAGTGCTCAGGACTTAGACTGGGCCGAAGGTTTACCTTCCAATAAGACAATGACCCTAAGCACACAGCTAAAATAATGAAGGAGTGGCTTCACAACAACTCCGTGACTGTTCTTGAATGGCCCAGCCAGAGCCCTGACTTAAACCCAATTGAGCATCTCTGGAGAGACCTAAAAATGTCCGTCCACCAATGTTTACCATCCAACCTGACAGAACTGGAGAGGATCTGCAAGGAGGAATGGCAGAGGATCCCCAAATCCAGGTGTGAAAAACTTTTTGCATCTTTCCCAAAAAGACTCATGGCTGTAGTAGATCAAAAGGGGCTTCTACTAAATACTGAGCAAAGGGTCTGAATACTTAGGACCATGTGATATTTCAGTTTTTCTTTTTTAATAAATCTGCAAATATGTCAACAATTCTGTGTTTTTCTGTCAATATGGGGTGCTGTGTGTACAATATGGGGTGCTGTGTGTACAATAATGAGGAGAAAAATGAACTTAAATGATTTTTGCAAATGGCTGCAATATAACAAAGAGTGAAAAATTTAAGGGGGTGTGATTACTTTCCGTCCTCACTGTAAATATATGATTTAGCTTGTACCTTGTCAGCAGCAGATTCTCATTCTCCCTGTGTGAGAAAAACATGGGATTGCGGTTACATCTTATACCCATAAACACATGTTTTGTTCCCTGTAGTTAGGAGGGCTTGGCTGTAAGGGAGTATTTGTCTGTTAGACACGCCCCCTTCTATGACACTGCAGTGAGAGGAGAGCCTCCACTGCAGCATTTTTATTGGACAGCTGGGGCCAATGGTTCTTTACCATTGGTCAAGACTCCAAGCTGTCCACTGAGCTCAGTGCTACTTACAGCGCCGCCAGTTTAAAAATGTCACTCTGTTTGCAGCAGAATGAGAGGATGAGCTCACAGTGCCTCAGTGAGTGAGCTCATCCTCTCATTCTGCTGCAAACAGAGTGTGACATTTTTAAACTGGCGGTGCTGTAAGTAGCTTCTGACAGGCTGCGCAGGGTGCCCCGTATCTCCAGAACCATAGATCCCAGGAGCCCCAAATTTTGAATTTTGACCAGTAGTGGGGTAGGTCTTCAGCTACCTACCCCCCCCCCCCCCGAATATGAGGTCTCTAGTCACCGAGCTACGACCCTCGAAGTCGATCGTTTTAGTTTTTGTTTTTTGGCAAATGGGCCTATCTTAAGGTTTGGGGCCTGGAGCTGCAGCTCCAATAGCCCCCATGTTAATCCGGCCCTGGGTGCTTCCTCCTCTCCCCTGCAGCTGCCACCAGCTGACACATGGGAGCCGGATCATGTGACCGGACCACAGCGGGCTGAAAATAGGTAAGTATATACATCTGTTTCTTACACAGGTTAGTCAGCATAGGAGTTGGGAGGGATAAGGGGGCAGTGTTAATATTAGTGAGGTATAGCCAGGAATTCTACTTTAAGGCCTCATTGTACACGGCTGCTGGTAAACGGACGTTCAGAGGCAGTTGGCTGCTTTTTTCAGCTGCCCCTGAACTCGTCCAATGTTATCTTATGTGTACATGTACACAGGTTCGTTTAATGTCGTTTTTAGGCAGTTGTGTTTAGAGGCTTTTCTTTGAAGGCAAAAAAAATGAGTTCAGATGCCGAAGTTTCCGACGCCAAATGCGGCTAAACGCGGCACCGATGATACATATTTGGCTGGGAATATGCTGCAGAAGACAATACGACCCTGGGAACATGTTATATGAGGCTGGAAGGGATCAATGCTATTCCCCCAATAAAAGTTCCCAGAGGAACACTGTTCCCACTGCTGAGGTCGGAGGGCCGCACATTACATACCAAAGGGCTGCATGCGGCTCACCAAGGCTTTAAATGACACCAGATGGAAACTCACCCCTTTGATTTGCAGGAGAATAAAACAGAATGAATAGAAAAATAACAATGTTACTTTGTATCTGTCTATCTCTGGTCTGATTAATATCTATAAACAATGTTACTTTGTATCTTCCTATCACTGGTCTGATCAATATTTATAAATAGTGTTACTTTATGTCTTCCTAGCACCAGTCTGATCAATGTTATAAACAATGTTACTTTGTATCTGTCTATCTCTGGTCTGATTAGTATTTATAAATAGTGTTACTTTATGACTTCTTATCGCCGGTCTGATCAACGTTTATAAACAATGTTACTTTGTATCTGTCCATCTCTGGTCTGAATAATATTTATAAACAATGTTACTTTATAAAGATTGATCAGACCAGCGATAGGAAGATACAAACAGTGTTACTTCCTATCACCAGTCTGATCATTGTTTATAAGCAATGTTACTCTGTATCTTTCTATCTCCTGTCTGATCATTGTTTATAAACAATGTTACATTGTATCTCTCTATCTCTGGTCTGATCAATTTTTATAAACAATGTTACTAATGCTATTACAATAATTAATGTTCCCACTACAGACTGGCTATTTAGATACTAAATAGCCACATCTGGCCCCCAGGACACAGGTTTGACACCAGGGGGTCTACACTGATAGGCACACCACAAGCAGGGGAAGATAGACAGACCTTCACCACGTCCTGGTTGATCCCCTTGGGGTCCCGGTTCACTAAGTCGATTTCTTTGGTCAGAATATCCTTGGAGATCTTCTCTTCATAATAAGATTGTTCTTCGGCCATGGTCCGGAGGAGCTTCGACCAGCCGTGTTGGATGGGGGGGAAGGCTGGGCACGGGGCGCTGGATGTTGGGTGTCTTTGTCATATGTTTATGACATCTGAGGGCCTCTCGGGATGCCAGTGAACAGCTGCCTGGCATAGCTGAGCTTCTGTCAGTGTCATTTTGACCACACGCTATTTTACGGCTGAAACCCAATCTCCAGATCACTCCGGGACAACAGACCCCCCCCCCCCCCCATTCCTCCCACCACCTCAAAATAGCACACAAATGGGTACTTACGGCTCATTCACATATCACAGCTCAGAACATGCACCTCGTCATGCATTGTGAACCTGGACTGCTGTGAGCTGCAGGTTCGGTGCACATCATACAAGTGCAACCGAGCTCAGGGGCATTCCCGCGCGTCATGTGTAGGCAGGGCTGGTGCAAGGATTTTTGACACCCTAGGCGAAACCTCATTTTGCCGCCCCCCTGACTCCACCCCCTTTGCTCTGCCCATGTATACCCCACTTTTTTAAAGAAGCGCCCATCAAATGCAGCCTCACCAGCGCCCATTAAATACAGCCTCACCAGCGCCCATCAATGCAGCCTCACCAGGGCCCATCAATGCAGCATCACCAGCACCCATCAATGCAGCCTCACCAGCGCCCATCAAATGCAGCCTCACCAGCGCCCATCAAATGCAGCCTCACCAGCGCCCATCAAATGCAGCCTCACCAGCGCCCATCAAATGCAGCCTCACCAGCACCCATCAAATGCAGCCTCACCAGCGTCCATCAAATGCAGCCTCACCAGCGCCCATCAAATGCAGCCTCACCAGCGCCCATCAAATGCAGCCTCACCAGCGCCCATAAAATGCAGCCTCACCAGCACCCATCAATGCAGCCTCACTAGCGCCCATCAATGCAGCCTCACCAGCGCCCATCAATGCAGCCTCACCAGCGCCCATCAAATGCTGCCTCACCAGCGCCCATCAATGCAGCCTCACCAGCGCCCATCAATGCAGCTTCACCTGCGCCCATCAATGCAGACTCATCAGCGCCCATCAATGCAGCCTCACCAGCACCCATCAAATGCAGCCTCACCAGCGTCCATCAAATGCAGCCTCACCAGCGCCCATCAAATGCAGCCTCACCAGCGCCCATCAAATGCAGCCTCACCAGCGTCCATCAAATGCAGCCTCACCAGCACCAATCAAATGCAGCCTCACCAGCGCCCATAAAATGCAGCCTCACCAGCGCCCATCAATGCAGCCTCACTAGCGCCCATCAATGCAGCCTCACCAGCGCCCATCAATGCAGCCTCACCAGCGCCCATCAAATGCTGCCTCCTCACCAGCGCCCATCAATGCTGCCTCACCAGCGCCCATCAATGCAGCTTCACCTGCGCCCATCAATGCAGCCTCACCAGCGCCCATCAATGCAGCCTCACCAGTGCCCATCAAATGTAGCCTCACCAGCGCCCATCAATGCAGCCTCACCAGTGCCCATCAATGCAGCCTACTAGTGCCCAACAATGAATGTTTGTTTGCTTCAATGCATTCGGGAGTCGGGACATAGACACAGTCCTCCGCCGCCGCTGCGCCTCTGACACTATGTGGGAATGGAGCAGCGGCTGCCTGTTGATGCTGAGACTTAGTTGCTTTCTGTAGAGAGAAGAGAGTAGGAACACCGGTGTCCAGGTGCCCTAGGCAGAAGTGCGCCCTAGGCGGCTGCCTAGTTTGCCTAGTGGTAGCACCGGCCCTGTGTGTAGGGCAGTCCATTCATTTTAATGGGCGAGAAATGTAGAAACAAAGTCCTCGATTCTTTCCCAAAAACAAGCTGCACCTGCAGATGCATGGGCATACCATTAACAATTAGGCTGCATTCATGACTGAGCGCAATTTTCTTTTGCATGCATACATGAAACAGTCAAAAATACACAAGTCGCAGTTGTGGTGCCATGCATGAATGGCACCCCCAAACAAAGGTAAGCAGGCATAGGTCCAAATGTGCAACATACCTTTTAAAAAAAATATGAACCTTTAGTGTCACATTAACTCCTTATTCTCCTTCTCCTTTTAATCATTTTCCTGATGTTTTTTTTATTATTTATTTACTTCTATTTTATGCACTATTAATAATTAAACTTTTTTTTGTTTGCTTTGTTCATTATTATTTTTGCACCTTTAAAATTTATTTACACATTTCACATTGAAAAAAGAGCAAAATTTAAAAAAATAAATTTCATTTGTAAAATAGCTTTTCAATGCTTTGTACCATTTCTGACAGCTGAAGTGTAAACAAAAAAATTGCGGTAGGTATTGGTAATGGGTATCGGTGTGTACTAAAAAAAAAAAAAAAAAAAATGACCCTAATATAACAATGGTAATTTTTTTTTATTTCTTTACACATTACATTATTTTTTCATTACTTTTCTTTAAATTTGATTGAAGCAAACAATTTGTATGTCTTATTTTATTGCCATCTTGTTTGTTAACCCAATGTTTAGGGGTTGTAAATCTTTAAAATAAAAAAGTTCTTCAGAATCGTGATCTTTAGACCCCTTTCACACTGGGGCGGTTTGCAGGCTTTATTGCGCTAAAAATACCGCCTGCAAACCGCCCCTAAACAGCCTCGGCTGTTTGTTCAGTGTGAAAGCCCGAGGGCTTTCACACTGACGCGGTGCGCTGACAGGACGGTGAAAAAAGTCCTGCAAATCGCTTCTTTGGAGCGGGGAAGGAGCGGTGTATTCACCGCTCCTTCCCCGCTCCTGCTCATTGAAATCAATGGCACAGCGCGGCTATACCGCGGCAATACCGCGGCTATAGCCGCGCTGTACGAGGGATTTTAACCCTTTTTCGGCCGCGCGCGGGGGGTAAAACCGCACCGCTAGCGGCCGAATACAGCTGCAAGAACGATGGTACAGCAGCGCTAAAAATAGCGCTGTTGTACCGCCGACGCCCCCACCGCCCCAGTGTGAAAGGGGCCTTATTCTAAGCAAAAAAAAAAAATGTGATTCTCATTTTATCCAGAATCGTGCAGCTCTTATTCTACGGCCATCATTTATGATTAACTTTAAACTGGTAACCTGCAAAGGCATCAAAGACGTTACTGTGCGCAATTTTAAATCTTGACATGTTCGGTATCTATTTACGTGACGCAACACCATCTTTTATGTTTTACCAGAAAAAATTGGGTATTATATTCTTGTTTTTGTGTTCTAAAATGAATTTAATCTATTTTTTTTCTGAAAATTTACTTTTGATAAATGGCTGTACAAATATCGTGTGACATAAAAAAAACTGCAGCGGCCACTGTTCCTTTCTCCAGGACCTCCGCTTTCAGAAAATATATAAATGTTTGGGAGATTCTTATGCCGCGTACACACGGTCGGACATTGTTCGGACATTCCGACAACAAAATCCATGGATTTTTTCCGACGGATGTTGGCTCAAACTTGTCTTGCATACACACGGTCACACAAAGTTGTCGGAAAAAATCTGATCGTTCTGAACGCGGTGACATAAAACACGTACGTCTGGACTATAAACGGGGCAGTAGCCAATAGCTTTCGTCTCTTTATTTATTCTGAGCATGCGTGGCACTTTGTGCGTAGGATTTGTGTACACACGATCGGAATTTCCGACAACGGATTTTGTTGTCGGAAAATGTTATAGCCTGCTCTCAAACTTTGTGTGTCGGAAATTGCGATGGAAAATGTGTGATGGAGCCCACACACGGTCGGAGTTTCCGACAACAAGGTCCACATTTTCCGTCGGAAAATCCAACCGTGTGTACGGGGCATAAGTCATTTTCTAGGAAGATAATGTGTGACAAATTAAGAAATGTACCCCGGACAGCGAGTGGCTCACTGATGGTGATGGGTTTATTATAATGGGGGACAATCATGTTGGGTGCCCATTAAATACATTTTTAACTGCTGTGTTTTTCTCCAAGCAGAGCTGAGAATGAACATTTTGCCGTGACCGCCAGCCTCTGAAATTTGTTTCCCTGCTGTAATTCTCCTTCACACATCGGCTGCGATTTGGGAACGGTCCCAGGAAAAATATTGGCTGTGAGCTTCACATTATTTGCCGGCTTTCTGCCACTGATAAGAGACGGCGGTGGATGTGGGACTGAGCCAGGAGAGGCTCGATCGCATGTAAAAGGCAGGTAATAATGGACTTAAAGCGCACCTTACAACTCTTTTATCACTTGACTTAATATAACTATTTACCCCCCCCCCCCCCCCCCCCGAGATGACAAAATCGCATGTTATTATTTTATTATACAGCGCCTTGAAAAAGTATTCATACCCCTTGAAATTTTCCGCATTTTGTCATGTTCCAACCAAGAACGTAAATGTGTTTTATTGGTATTTTATGTGATAGACCAACACAAAGCGGCACATAATTGTGAAGTGGAAGGAAAATGATAAATGGTTTTCAATATTTTTTTACAAATAAATATGTGAAAAGTATGGGGGGTACATTTGTATTCAGCCCTCTTTACTCTGATACCCCTAACTAAAATCTAGTGGAACCAATTGCCTTCAGAAGTCACCCAATTAGTAAACTGAGTCCAGCTCAGTATACATACAGCTGTTCTGTGAAGCCCTCAGAGGTTTGTTATGCCGTGTACACACGGCCGGACTTTTCAGCATCAAAAGTCCGTCAGCCTTTCCGACGGACTTTCAACGGACTTTTGACTGACTTCCAACGGACTTTCGAACAAACGAACTTGCCTACACACGGTCACACCAAAGTCTGACGGATTCGTACGTGATGACGTACGACCGGACTAAAATAAGGAAGTTGATAGCCAGTAGCCAATAGCTGCCCTAGCGTCAGTTTTCGCCCGTCGGACTAGCATACAGACGAACGGACTTTTCAACCGGACTCGAGTCCGTCGGAAAGATTTGAAATATGTTTCAAATCTAAAGTCCGTCTGATTTTCGACGATGAAGGAAGTCCGATGCAGCCCACACACGGTCGGATTTTCCAATGGATACGTTCCGGCGGACGAGTTTGGTCGAAAAGTCCGGTTGTGTTTACACGGCATTAGAGAACCTTAGTGAACAAACAGCATCATGAAGGCCAAGGAACACACCAGACAGGTCAGGGATAAAGTTGTGGAGAAGTATAAAGCAGGGTTAGGTTATAAAAAAAGTCTCCCAAGCTTTGAACATCTCACGGAGCTCTGTTCAATCCATCATCCAAAAATGGAAAGAGTATGGGACAACTGCAAACCTACCAAGACATGGCCGTCCACCTAAACTGACCAGCTGGGCAAGGAGAACATTCATCAGAGAAGAGCCAAGAGGTCCATGGTAACTCTGGAGGAGCTGCAGAGATCCACAGCTCAGGTGGGAGAATCTGTTCCCGCAAACTGTCAAAAGTGTCAGTTCGTGTCCGATGTGTCCGCCACAATATCACAGTCCTGCTATAAGTTGCTGATCTCCGCCATTACTAGTAAAAAATTAAACAAATAAATAAAAATTCCATAAATATATCTCAAAGTTTGTAGATGATATAACTTTTGCGCAAACCAATCAATAAACGCTTATTGGGATTTTTTTTTACCAAAAATATGTAGCAGAATATATATTGGCCTAAATTGATGAAGAAATTAGATTTTTTTAGAAAAAAAATTTATTGGATGTGTTTTATAGCAGAAAGTTAAAAAAAAATGGTTTTGTTTCTTTTTCAAAATTGTCGGTCCTTTTTTTTGATTATAGCGCAAAAAATAAAAAAACGCAGAGGTGATCAAATAACACCAAAAGAAAAGCTCTATTTGTGGGGGGGGGGGGACATCAATTTTATTTGGGTATAGCGTCGCATAACCGCGCAATTATCAGTTAATGTGACAAAGCCGTATCGCAAAAAAAATGGCCTGGTCATAAAGGGCACGGGGGGGGAGGGGGGGGTAAATCTTTTGGAGGTGAAGTGAATAATAAAAAGAAATAAAAGTAACTTCAATCCATACCATGTCTTCAATTTCTGTGCTAAACGTGGAATAGCGTGAAAATCGCTCACACAAAAAATCGGGAGCGCAAGTTCCCGCTGCGCAAAGTGTGAATGGGGACCTACACTGAGATGATGTCTGCTGCAGTCAAAGGTAAAAAGAATGGGAGTTTTGGGACAAAACTCCCATTCTTTTTTCTGAACCAGGGATGGAGGCACAACACCCATGTGCCTCATTCAAAGTCCCAAATCTCCCCTTGTTTTGCTGCAGTCAAAGGTGGGCATTTCCTCAGTCCCCCCCCCCCCCCCCCCCCCCCAATGAGAGGACAAGGTCTCCACTAGCCGACCGCCCCACAGCACATTTACTACTACAGGTCGGCTGCACTACGCACTATCACATATTATATAATATATATATATATATTTACATAGTGGGGAGAAGAGAACAAGTATTTGATACACTGCCGATTTTACAGGTTTTCCTACTTACAAAGCATGTAGAGGTATGCCATTTTTATCATAGGTACTCTTCAAGAGACGGAATCTTAAACAAAAATCCAGAAAATCACATTGTATGATTTTTAAATAATTAATTTGCATTTGATTGCATGACATAAGTATTTGATACCAACCAGTGAGAATTCCGGCTCTCACAGACCTGTTATTTTTTTCTTTAACCACTTCAATACCAGGCACTTAGACACCTTCCCGCCCAGACCAATTTTCAGCTTTCAGCGCTGTCACAATTTGAATGACAATTGCGCGGTCATGCTACACTGTACCCAAACAAATTTTTTATCATTTTGTTCCCACAAATAGAGCTTTCTTTTGGTGGTATTTGATCACCTCTGGGGTTTTTATTTTTTGCGCAACAAATAAAAAAAGACCGAAAATTTTGAAAAAAAACACGTTTTTCTTTGTTTCTGTTAAAATTTTTTGTAAATGAGTATGTTTTCTTCTTCAATGACGGGCACTGATATGGCTGCACTGACGGGCACTGATACGGCGGCACTGATGGGCACCGATGAGGTGGCACTGATGAGGTGGCACTGACGGGCACTGATGATGGGCACTGATAGGCGGCACTGATGCGCACTGATAGGTGGCACTAATGGGCACTGATAGGTGGCACTGGTAGGTGGCACTGATGGGCACTGATAAGTGGCACGATGGGCACTGATAGGCGGCACTGATGGGCACTCGTAGGTGGCATTGATGGGCACTCGTAGGTGGCGTTGATGGGTAGTTATGGGTGGCACTGATAGTTGGCACAGATAGGCACGGATGGGCACTGATAGGTGGGCACAGATGGGCACAGATGGGCACTGACAGGTGGCACCGATGGACACTGATGGGTGGCACTGATGATACTGTGTGATGGCAGTGATGCCCCTAAGTGTGGCATTGCTGGGCATCACTGCAACATAATTGTGCCAGTCAGTGCCCATTTGTGGGCACTGATTGGCACAGATTTGGCACTGACTGGGCACATGTGGATGGCCATGGGGTACATACCTGGCCATCCACATGTTTCCCTTCCCTGGGGGTCCTAGTGGCGATCCCTGGTGGTCCAGTGTGGTGATCTGCGGGGGGGGGGGTGCGCTGATAAACAATCAGCGCAGACCCCCCCTGCCAGGAGAGCCGCCGATCGGCTCTCCTCTACTTGCGTCTGTCAGACGCGAGTGAGGAAGAGCCGATCAACGGCTCTTCCTATTGACAGCGTGATCAGCCGTGATTGGACACGGCTGATCACGTGGTAAAGAGCCTCCGCCGGAGGCTCTTTACCAAGATCGGTGTAGCGGTGTGTCAGACTGACACACCGCTCCACCGATCGCCGCGATGCGCGCCCCCGGGGGCGCGCTGCGGCATGTTATCCTGAAGGACGTCATATGACGCCCAGTCAGGATAACTGAACCACCGCCCGGCCGTCAATCCGCTATAGGCCGGGCGGGAAGTGGTTAAGAAGCCCTCCTGTTCTTCAGTCATTAATTACCTGTATTAACCGCACCTGTTTGAACTCGTTACCTGTATAAGAGACACCTGTCCACACACTCAAACAGACTCCAACCTCTCCACAATGGCCAAGACCAGAGAGCTGTGTAAGGACATCAGGGATAAAATTGTAGACCTGCACAAGGCTGGGATGGGCTACAGGACAATAGGCAAGCGGCTTGGTGAGAAGGCAACAACTGTTGGCGCAATTATTAGAAAATGGAAGAAGTTCAAGATGACGGTCAATCTCCCCCGGTCTGGGGCTCCATGCAAGGTCTCACCTCATGAGGCATCAATGATCAAGAGGAAGGTGAGGGATCAGCCCAGAACTACACGGTAGGACCTGGTCAATGACCAGAAGAGATCTGGGACCACAGTCTCAAAGAAAACCATTAGTAACACACTATGCCGTCATGGATTAAAATCCTGCAGGGCCCCCCTGCTCAAGCCCAACGCATGTGCAGGCGAGTCTGGAGTTTGCCAATGATCTGGATGATCCAGGGGAGGAATGGGAGAAGGTCATGTGGTCTGATGAGACAAAAATAGAGCTTTCTGGTATAAACTCCACTCGCCGTGTATGGAGGAAGAAGAAGGATGAGTACAACCCCAAGAACACCATCCCAACCGTGAAGCATGGAGGTGGAAACATCATTCTTTGAGGTTGCTTTTTTGGAAAGGGGACAGGGCGACTGCACCGTATTGAGGGGAGGATGGATGGGGCCATGTATCACGAGATCTTGGCCAACAACCTCCTTCCCTCAGTAAGAGCATTGAAGATGGGTTGTGGCTGGGTCTTCCAGCATGACAACGACCCGAAAACACACACAGCCAGGGCAACTAAGGAGTGGCTCCTTAAGAAGCATCTCAAGGTCCTGGAGTGGCCTACACAGTATCCAGACCTGAACCCAATAGAAAATCTTTGGGAGGGAGCTGAAAGTCTGTATTGCCCAGCGACAGCCCCGAAACCTGAAGGATCTGGAGAAGGTCTGTATTAAGAAGACAAATCCCTGCTGCAGTGCGTGCAAACCTGGTCAAGAACTACAGGAAACGTACGACCTCTGTAATTGCAAACAAAGGTTTCTGTACCAAATATTAAGTTCTGCTTTTCTGATGTATCAAATACTTATGTCATGCAAAAAAAATGCAAATTATTACTTAAAAATCATACAGTGTGAATTTCTGGATTTTTGATTTAGATTCTGTCTCTCACTGTTGAAGAGTACCTATGATAAAAATGACAGACCTCTACATGCTTTGCAAGTAGGAAAACCGACACAATTGTGTATCAAATACTTGTTCTCCCCACTGTGTAATATACGGTATATATATACAGTGGGGCAAAAAAGTATTTAGTCAGCCACCAATTGTGCAAGTTCTCTCACTTAAAAAGATGAGAGAGGCCTGTAATTGTCATCATAGGTATACCTCAACTATGAGAGACAAAATGTGGAAACAAATCCAGACAATCACATTGTCTGATTTTTGAAAGAATTTATTTGCAAATTATGGTGGAAAATAAGTATTTGGTCAATATCAAAAGTTCATCTCAATACTTAGTTATATATCATTTGTTGGTAATGACAGAGGTCAAACGTTTTCTGTAAGTCTTCACAAGGTTGTCACACACTGTTGCTGGTATGTTGGCCCATTCCTCCATGCAGATCTCCTCTAGAGCAGTGATGTTTTGGGGCTATCGCTGGGCAACACGGACTTTCAACTCCCTCCAAAGGTTTTCTATGGGGTTGAGATCTGGAGACTGGCTAGGCCACTCCAGGACCTTGAGATGCTTCTTACGAAGCCACTCCTTCGTTGCCCGGGCGGTGTGTTTGTGATCATTGTCATGTTTTTTCATCAGCCACGTTTCATCCTCAATGCCCTTGCTGATGGGAGGAGGTTTGCACCTTAAAGTCTCACGATACATGACCCCATTCATTCTTTCATGTACACAGATCAGTTGTCCTGTTCCCTTTGCAGAGAAACAGCCCCAAAGCACGATGTGACCACCCCCATGCTTCACAGTAGGTATGGTGTTCTTTGGTTGCAACTCAGCATTCTCTCTCCTCCAAACACGACGAGTTGTGTTTCTACCAAACAGTTCTACTTTGGTTTCATCTGACCATATGACATTCTCCCAGTCCTCTTCTGGATCATCCAAATGCTCTCTAGCAAACCTCAGACGGGCCCGGACATGTACTGGCTTAAGCAGGGGGACATGTCTGGCACTGCAGGATCTGAGTCCCTGGCGGCGTAGTGTGTTACTGATGGTTGCCTTTGTTACGTTGGTCCCAGCTCTCTGCAGGTCATTCACTAGGTCCCCCCGTGTGGTTCTGGGATTTTTGCTCACCGTTCTTGTGATCATTTTGACCCCACGGGGTGAGATCTTGCGTGGAGCCCCAGATCGAGGGAGATTATCAGTGGTCTTGTATGTCTTCCATTTTCTAATCATTGCTCCCACAGTTGATTTCTTCACACCAAGCTGCTTGCCTATTGCAGATTCAGTCTTCCCAGCCTGTTGCAGGTCTACAATTTTGTTTCTGGTGTCCTTCGACAGCTCTTTGGTCTTCACCATAGTGGAGTTTGGAGTGTGACTGTTTGAGGTTGTGGACAGGTGTCTTTTTTACTGATAACAAGTTCAAACAGGTGCCATTAATACAGGTAATGAGTGGAGGACAGAGGAGCCTCTTAAAGAAGAAGATACAGGTCTGCGAGAGACAGAAATCTCGCTTGTTTGTAGGTGACCAAATACTTATTTTCCAATATAATTTGCAAATAAATTCTTTCAAAGATCAGACAATGTGATTGTCTGGATTTGTTTCCACATTTTGTCTCTCGTAGTTGAGGTATACCTATGATGACAATTACAGGCCTCTCTCATCTTTTTAAGTGAGAGAACTTGCACAATTGGTGGCTGACTAAATACTTTTTTGCCCCACTGTGTATATATATATATATATATATATATATATATATATATATATATATATATATATATATATTCCCGGAAGTGCATGATCATGTATTGTGTGTATATATGTGTGTAATATATACATATATATACATACATACATCTATATATACACACACACACACAATACATGATCCTGCACCTCCGGGAAAGAAGCGCTATCATACAAAGTAGGGAGATGAGGACGCCGCAGCTGGCGCTTGGCACGCGTCTGGCGGGATGAACCTGAAGACCGGCGACCTTTCTGTCTCCATAGAACGGCTCCGATATAGAAGGGTGCCAGGAATGGAGGGCGAGCGAGGAGCCCAAAATAGACACATTCCAGAGTCCGCACACACGTGCAGGAGGGATAATCGCCACCTTCTGACCTTCCTCCATGCTCTCTGCAGAGAAGTACTTCCAGGCAGAGAATTGTGGGATGTGCAGCAGATACATTGTAACCGTTTTGTCACTTTTCACAACAGTCCACCTTTTCCCTAGGTGCGGGGCGTGTTTACGCGGGCACAGCACTCTGTTCAAATGAATGGGCCGCTGTGCCTGCATTTGCACGAAAAAAAAAAAGGGCGTGCACCTTTTTAAAAAACGCAGCCGCAGGGAAATCGCACAGTCTTTTTGGCCCTTTGATTTCCCTGTGGTTCCCGCACCTGCAAATGCGCTGCGTGCCGAGATCCATGGAGGTGCCGTTCACAATGAATGGCGGCCCTGCGCGCCTCCTAAGAGCAGTGCGATTTGGCTGCAGGTGGTTGCGATTCCCGCACCCGCGACCGGAGCGCACAGTGCAGGCCAGTGTGAACCGAGCCTTAGACATTAAGACCGGGCCTTTTCTGAAATGTTTTGTTTATTAGGCGTCTGATCACCAGGGGGAGGGGAGACTGAGGAAATGCTTCCTTCTTCTTCTACAAAGTTACAATGTACAGCCTGATCAGTGGGGGAGGGGAGACTGAGGAAATGCTTCCTCCTGCCTTCTAAAAAGCTACAATGTACAGCCTGATCACTGGGGGAGGGGAGACTGAGGAAATGCTTCCTCCTCCTTATACAAAGCTACAATGTACAGTCTGATCACTGGGGGAGGGGAGACTGAGGAAATGCTTCCCCCTTCTTCTACAAAGTTACAATGTACAGCCTGATCAGTGGGGGAGGGGAGACTGAGGAAATGCTTCCTCTTCCTTCTAAAAAGTTACAATGTACAGTCTGATCACTGGGGGAGGGGAGACTGAGGAAATGCTTCCTCCTGCCTTCTACAATGTACAGCCTGATCACTGGGGGAGGGGAGATTGAGGAAATGCTTCCTCTTCCTTCTAAAAAGTTACAATGTACAGTCTGATCACTGGGGGAGGGGGGACTGAGGAAATGCTTCCTCCTCCTTTTACAAAGCTACAATGTACAGTCTGATCGCTGGGGGAGGGGGAGACTGTAGAAGGAGGAGGAAACATTTCTTCAGGTCTCCCCTCCCCCAGTGATCAGACTGTACATTGTAACTTTGTAGAAGAAGGAGGAGGAAGCGTTTCCTCAAAGTTACAATATACAGTCTGATCACTGAGAAGAAGGAGACTGAGGAAATGCTTCCCCCCTTCCTGCAGCAGACTGATGACATCATCTCAGCCTAGGCACAGTCACTGGATTGGAGCTTTTGAATGATAAAAAGGTGGACTGTTCAGAAAATCGATCCAGTTGCTGTATATTGTGTTGGGGATTTCTTTGTGGAGATGTGTAGAGTCAGTGACAGGTCCTCTTTGGTCCCGGTCATGCAGACGCTGATCTCAATGTCATACAGAACGCACTCCGAGCGAATCTTATTCATTCCACAGATAGTTAACATTTTCTCGCCGGGCGATCGCTCTTTAATCCTTCGCGTGAAAGAATTGCCGTTTGAAATGTGAAATTCGACCTGAGCGGAGGGAGGTCCTCACACTAACGTGCCGATCGAATCCCCGATTCCGGGGATGTCCTGCCGCCAACGCCACGGCTCACATTTCCCCCCCATGAATGTTCCCTTATATTGGATTCCTCTTTATGTGGTTTATTCTTTTTATTCTTTTCCTGAGGGATCTTTAATGTGAGCAGCCTTCAGGTCAGCCGAAATATTGCGGGAATATGAGACACCGCTGGTGGTGAGCAGACGATCGGCGGACTCCAGAACCCCGCCGAGATAAAAGCCCACCGGGGGCTCCATCCTCACATGTGTGTGCAGCTCTGCAACATTCTCATCCATGGTTCAGGACTGCGTGCGTTGGCGGTGCGCTTTATTGAAGAACGTCGCGTGTTGTGGTTTGGTGTAATGCTCCATTCACATTCAAGCGTTCTGCGTGTAGCAAAGTCCCGGGTCCCTGAAGCCCAATGGTGACCTCCAGAGTTAAAGGGTTTGTAAAGGTAAAATTTTTTTCACCTAATGCATTCTATGCATTAAGGTGAAAAAACTTCTGACAATACCGCCGCCCCCAGCCCCCCCGTTTTACTTACCTGACCCCTCGAAAGTCAGCCGCTCATTCCCGGCATCCATTTCGCCTCTCAGCCTGGCCGCTGATTGGCTACAGTGGATGGATTGAAAGCAGCGCAGCCATTGGCTCGCGCTGCTGTCAATCACATCCAATAACGTGGCGCGCCGGGGGGTGGGGCCGAGTGATACAGTGAGCGCTTATAGCCAGAGAGGGAGCTCGCATTAAGGTGGTTAGTTCTTGCAGGGAGGAGCTGAAACAGCCGCCGAGGGACCCCAGAAGACGAGGTTCGGGGCCACTCTGTGCAGAACGAGCTGCAAAGTGAAGGTAAGTATAACATGTTTGTTATTTTTTTTTAATTACCTTTACAACACCTTTAAGGACAGCTGGCATCCTTCAGTGTAGAGTGGGTTACAAGGCATGGTGGGTGTAATGTAAGATGAACAGGTGGGCGCCAGACACTTTTTGAATGCAAAGAGATTTATTGTCTTAAACAGAACTGTGGGAGAGAGGGTTAGGGCCAGGACACACTTAGGTATATGCAAAGATAATTGGCAGACTCTGAGACTTCTATAGGTAGACAGCTATACAGGTGAAGGCCTCCAGGCGGACACCACTTCTGTATGGGTAGGACTGCTGTCTCCTATGGCAACAATCTTGTAGCTGTTACTAACGGCAATTTAAGTCAACTATTTGCAACATGAACAGTTCTTAGTTTACCCCACCATCACTCATTGTGGGTCTTCACTCAACGTCAGGACTGCTTCCCTGCTGGGTCCCTGGCTTGGCACTCACTGATGCTCCTCAAGCGCCACCTCCGCTGTCCTGCTGGGTCTCCCGCTTTGGCACTTGAAGTTTTCCCACTTCTTCACCGTCCCCGGCTGGCGAGAAGTCTGCTCCGGTACTGGCCTCAGCTTACTCACAATGGTCTCCGGTAACAAGGTAGATGGTCCCTTGGTGGGGACAGCTTCCCCCTCTACTTCCGACCACAACTGGTTCCTCGGCCAGCGGAACCGTTAATTCTGGTTGGACTACAAGCCTGCAGTCCCAACCCTACGCTGCTCTCCTGCTTCTGGATAGGCCCTCAGACAGCCTAGCAGCCAGATGTCCCCGGGATAGGCCTCAGGCTTCCAGCCTAGCAGCCCGGGGCAATACGACACGCGTCCACCCAGACAGCCGTCCAGGTGGCACAGAACCCCGATCACCTGACTCCACCCAAATAAATAGGTTCTCCCAGCAGGCCAAGGGACCCAAGAAGATCCCTGCCCCTTGGCTGAGACACCCCCATCTATTCCTAATCTGTCCTTGCAATGCCCTTGTCTTATCTAATGCCAAAAGATACCCGGCCACCTAGCGACAGAAGAGAGAAGTGCAGCAATTCCAAAATTAGGAGAAAATCAACTGATCTCCTAACTATCAACTATCGCTTGGCAGATAAATTTAAGAGCAACCCTGCCTAAACATCAGAGTGCTACATCCGGATGCACATAAAAGTGTGCAAAACATGTGAAAAACCATGCGCCGCCCTTGTGGGGACATTCATTGTTAATGGAATCCCAGACACAGCAAGCAGATGCGCACTTTTTCGTTCTTCCACTAAACATTTGGATGTGAATGGAGCCTTACACCAAACCACAGCACACAACGTCCTTCAATAAAGTGAACCACCAACGCGCGCAGTCCTGAACCGTGGATAACAATGTTGCAAAGCTGCACAATAAACATGTGTGCGTTGGCAATGCGCTTTATTGAAGAACGTTGCGTGTTGTGGTTTGGCGTAAGGCTCCATTCACATCTGAGCGTTCTGCGGGGCGCAAGCAAAAGTGCGCGTTTTTGTGCGTGTTCACGAAAATGTACAAAACATGCGTCGCCCTTGAGGTGCCATTCATTGGTAATGTCATCCCATACACGGCAAGCAGATGCGCGTTTTCACAAGCGTCAAAACGGCTCAAAAAATTGATGGACTGCATGTTGTGGTTTGGCGTAAGGCTCCATTCATATCCGAGCAATTCGGTGGACGCACGCAAAAGTGCGCTTTTTTGCGCACGTTCACGAAACGTGAAAAACATGCCTCGCCAAGAAGGAAGGGAAGTCACGATCGTGGATGGGGTAAGTGCACCCCCCCCCCACAGAAAATTGAGCACCAGCTGCCACTGTTCTTGAGCCACTCCTTTGTTGCCTTGGTGGTACAGTATGTTTTGGGTCATTGTCATGTTGGAAGACCCATCCATGACCCATCATCAGTGGTCTGGCTGAAGGAAGAAGGTTCTCATCCAAGATTTTACAATACATGGCCCCATCCATTGGCCCCTCAATGGGGCAAAGTCGGCCTGTACCTTTAGCAGAGAAACAGCCCCAAAGCATCATGTTTCAGCACCTCCGTGCTTGACTGTAGGGATGGTGTTCTTAGGGTCATAGTCAACATTTTTCTTTCTCCAAACATGGTGAGTCGAGTTAATGCCAAAGACCTCAATTTTGGTCTCATCTGACCACAGCACTTTCTCCCAATCCTTCTCTGAATCATTTACTGTATATGTTCATTGGCATGACTATACATGTGCCTTTCTTGAGGAGGGGGACTCGCCGTGTTTCAAGGAAGAAAAATGCTGACTATGACCTGAAGAACACCATCCCTACAGTCAAGCATGGAGGTGGAAACATTATGCTTTGGGGCTGTCTCTCTGCTAAAGGTACAGGCCGACTTTGCCGCATTGAGGGGCCAATGGATGGGGCCATTTATTGTAAAATCTTGGATGAGAACCTTCTTCCCTCAGCCAGAGCACTGAAGATGGGTTGTGGATGGGTCTTCCAGCATGACAATGACCCAAAACATACCGCCAAGGCAACAAACGAGTGGCTCAAGAAGAAGCACATTTAGGTCATGGAGTGGCCTAGCCAGTCTCCAGACCTTAATCCTATAGAAAATGTATGGAGGGAGGTGAAACTTCGAGTTGCCAAGAGACAGCCAAGAAACCTTAAGGATTTAGAGAAGATCTATAAGGAAGAGTGAACCAAAATCCCTCCTGAGGTGTGTGCAAACCTGGTCACCAACTACAAGAAACATCTCACCTCTGTGATTGCCAACAAGGGTTTCTCCACCAACTACTAAGTCATGTTTTACTTGGGGATCAAATACTTATTTTTACTCCCTGAACTGCAACTTAATTTATAACATTTGTATCATGGGAATTTTGGTTGATATTCTGTCTCCATCATTTAAAATACACCTATGATAAAAACAATTATAGACCCTTCATTTCTTTGTAAGTGGGCAAACTTAAAAAGTGAGAAGTCATTGAGACATGACTCCGAACGTGGCACCACATCCAAATATGAATGAAAAAAGAAAAACAGAGAGTGATAATGGACTTTAAATTGGTAGCCACCAGTAGACCCAAAAAGAAAGAAAAAGAGCGCTCAATTGAAAAAAAATCCAAGTTTATTATAACATCGTTCTAAAAACCACTTAAGATCAAAAGATTATTCCAAGACAGGTAAATACATAATATATACATATGATATCGTCCCATATAGGTTGATCCTATGCAGTGGCGGCTGGTGCTCAATTTTTGGGGGGGCGCAAAGAAACTGAGAAATACTAACCCCCCCCCCCCATCAATTGCAGCCTCACTGTGCCCATCAATTGCAGCCTCACTGTGCCCATCAATTGCAGCCTCACTGTGCCCATCAATTGCAGCCTCACTGTGCCCGTCATACACAGCCACTTGTGCCCAGTATATGCAGCCATTTGTGCCCACCGACCCCCCCCCCCCCCCCACTCGCGGAGCTCGCAGCTCTGGCAGCACCCCCATAATGATGTTATAACAAACTCAGATTTTTATTCAATTGAGTGCTCTTTTCTTTCATTTGGGTCTACTTTTGGCTACCAATTAAGGACCGGGCCCTTTTTTTTTTTACACAAGTTAAAATCATTTTTTTTTGCTAGAAAATTGCTTAGAACCCCCAAACATTATATATATTTTTTTTCAGACACCCAGAGAATAAAATGGCGGTCGTTGCAATACTCTATGCCACACCATATTTGCGCAGTGGTCTTAGAAACACAATTTTTTGGGAAAAAAATACTGTTTTCTTATTCTTTAATTCAAAAAAAGTGCATCAGTCAACCCAATTTTTTTTTTGTTATTTTGTGAAAGATAATGTTATGCCGAGTAAATTGATACCCAACATGTCACGCTTCAAAATTGCGCCCGCTCGTGGAATGGCGACAAACTTTGACCCTTAAAAATCTCCATAGGCAACGTTTAAAAATTTCTACGGGTTACCAGTTTTGAGTTACAGAGAAGGTCCAGGGCTAGAATTATTGCTCTTGCTCTAACGATCGCGGCGATACCTCACATGTGTGGTTTGAACACTGTTTACATATGCAGGCGCGACTTACGTATGCGTTCGCGAGCATGGCGGGAAGGGGCACTTTAACCACTTGCCGACCGCCTCACGCCTATATACGTGAGCAGGTCGGCACGGCCAGGCAAAATCACGTACCTGAAACGTGATGCCTTCCCGTGGGCGGGGGGTCCGATCGGACCCCCCCCCCGGTGCCCTGGGCGGTCGGGTCTTGTTCGCGGGCGATTGGGGGTCGGGGGGAGGCCATCCATTGATTGCCACCCCCTCCCGATCGCTCCCACGAATCAAATGCTTCCTCTCCCTCTGTAATGTAAACAGAGGGAGAGGAAGTGATGTCATCTCTCCTGGAGCCGGTCTTTTTGATCCGACGCCGAGGAGAGAAGACATCCAAGTAAGTGCACCAACACCACACGCTAAGTAGAACACGCCAGGCACACTTTTCACCCCCCTGTCACCCCCCGATCACCCCCCGATCACCCCCCTGTACCCACTGTCACTCTGACACCAATAGCAGTGTTTTTTTTTTTTTGCATTGGTGTCAGTTTGTCAGTTATAAGTGTTAGGGCAGTTAGGTTAGCCCCCTTTAGGTCTAGGGTACCCCCCCTTAGGTCCAGGGTACCCCCTAACCCCCCCTAATAAAAGTTAACCCCTTGATTACCCCCCGTCGCCAGTGTCGCTAAGCGATCGTTTTTCTGATCGCTGTATTAGTGACACAGGTGACGCTAGTTTAGGGAGGTAAGTATATAGGTTCGCTGTCAGTGTTTTATAGCGACAGGGACCCCCATATACTACCTGCTAAAGGTTTTAACCCCCTGATTGCCCCCTAGTTAACCCTTTCACCAGCGATCACCGTATAAGTGTTACGGGTGACGCTGGTTAGATAATTTGTTTTTTGTAGTTTATTATAGTTTATTACAGTTTATTATAGTTTTAGGGCACCCGCCGTTTATTACCTTATAAAGGTTTAACCCCCTAATTGCCCGGCGGTGATAGAAGTTAAGTTTTTAGGATCAGATAAGGTCTGCGTCGCCCCAGGCAGCGTCAGGTTAGCGCCAGTACCGCTAAAACCCGTGCACGCAGCATACACCTCCCTTAGTGCTATAGTATCTGAACGGATCGATATCTGATCCGATCAGATCTATACTCCCCAGCAGTTTAGGGTTCCCTGAAACGCAGTGTTAGCGGGATCAGCCCAGATACCTGCTAGCACCTGCGTTTTGCTCCTCGGCCCAGCCCAGCCCAGCCCAGCCCACCCAAGTGCAGTATCGATCGATTACTGACACTTACAAAACACTAAGCACACATAACTGCAGCGTTCGCAGAGTCAGGCCTGATCCCTGCGATCGCTAACAGTTTTTTGGTAGCGTTTTGATACAGTCGCTGACAGTCGGGAGCTTTTTTGCCTGTGAGTCTCACTAGTGTACCCCTAAATTTAGAGGCCAAAATGGCAAATCGAAGGTACACTAGTGAAGAGGCCTACAGGATTCTGAGCATGACAGATAGTGAAGAGGAAGTCACTCATCTGTCAGATTCAGGCTCAGAATACGATCCTGTAGAGGACAGCGGCTCCATGACAGATAGCTCTGACGACGGAGTTGTGGTCCCTGCTAAGGTCAGGCGTACCAGACCCCAATCTTCTTCTTCTGTCCTTGAAGTGCAAGAACCGCAGGGCTCTCGTATGGAGCAGAGAAGTACTAGCGCCGCTACTCCTTCTGGTGAACTGGCAAGCACCAGCGGCCTAGTACACCCTGGTCGTACATCCAGCACTGCAGTATCACGTGGTGACGTGGCGAGTCCCATAAGTGCAGTTCAAGCTGGCGAGGTGGCAAGCACTAGTAGTGTCCCGCTGCCACCAAGAAGACGAACACAGGCCCGTCGTGCCCATAGTGCCCTTCCTGCTGCATTGGCCAATCCGAATTGGGTACCCACCACTTGGGCAGCACCCGTACTTCCCCCTTTCACTGGCCAACCCGGAATTCAGGTGGAAACAGTTGACTTTATGCCACTGGATTTTTATTCGCTGTTTTTCACCGAAGATCTCTATAGATCTATTGTGGACCAAAGCAATTTATACGCTGGTCAACACATCGCCACTATGCCCCAGTCCACCCTTGCCAGAGATTGGAGACCAATTACGGTCTCCGAATTTAAGATCTTTCTGGGCCTTTCCCTCCTCATGGGGTTGAATAAAAAGAGTGAGTTGCGGTCATATTGGTCCACTGACCCAATTTACCATTCACCCTTGTTCTCTGCTTCCATGGCCAGGGCACGATACGAGCAGATTTTGCGGTTCATGCACTTCAACAACAATGAACTCTGTCGTCCTCGTGGAGACCCTGGATACGATCGGCTCTACAAAATTTGGCCCCTCGTAAACCACTTCAACCAACGTTTTGCAGACTTGTTTACCCCCCATCAAGTTGTCTGCGTTGATGAGTCCCTGGTTAAATTTTCTGGCCGCTTGTCATTCAAACAGTACCTTCCCAGCAAGCGTGCCAGATACGGGGTCAAGATGTATAAGCTCTGTGACAGGGCCACAGGCTATACATGTAGATTTATGGTTTACGAGGGAAAAGATAGTCACGTAGAGCCGACAAACTGCCCTGACTACATAGGAAGCGCTGGCAAGATAGTGTGGGACTTGGTGTCACCCTTATTCGGAAAGGGGTACCACTTGTATGTGGACAATTATTATACGAGCGTGCCACTTTTTAGCCACCTTTTTGATCATCAGATTGGAGCATGTGGCACCGTGCGACCTAATCGCCGGGGCTTTCCCCAGCGGCTTGTAGATTCCCGTCTTAGGCTGGGGGAGAGAGCCTGCTTGAAGTATAATAATTTGCTCGCTATGAAGTGGAGGCATAAGAAGAATGTTTTCGTTCTCACCTCCCTTCATGCAGACACGACGGTCCAAATTCCTACGGCGACTGGTGTTGTGGAGAAACCCCTCTGTGTCCACGAATACAACTTTAATATGGGAGGGGTGGACCTCAACGACCAGTTGTTGGCGCCGTACCTAGTTGCCCGTAAGGCCAGACGCTGGTACAAAAAAGTGTCTGTTTATTTATTTCAATTGGCTTTGCTGAACGCTCATGTGCTATACAGAGCTTCAGGACGGACTGGATCCTTCCTTACATTCCAGGAAGAGATCGTCAGAGCCCTTCTGTATCCAGACGGTGCTCCACCTCACCATCCCCAACCGAATGCAGTAAGCCGGCTGCATGAGAGGCATTTTCTTTATGCCCTCCCGAGTACCCCTACCCAACGAACCCCCCAAAAAAGATGTCGTGTCTGCAGCAAGCGCGGATTTAGGCGTGACACCCGGTATTGTTGTCCCCTCTGTCCTGGCAATCCTGGTCTTTGCATTGGTGAATGTTTTGAACGCTACCACACACTAGTGGAGTATTAGCGTAGGGTACAGCACTGCACAGACTAGGCACACTTCCACAGGGTCTCCCAAGATGCTGTCGCATTTTGAGAGACCCAAACCTGGTACCAGTTAAAAAAGTTAAAGTTACAAAAAAAAGTGTAAAAAAAACAAAAAAAAGTAAAAAAAATAAAAAAACACAAAAAAAATATAAAATAAAAAAACCAAAAATATTTGTAGTTTTATTGTTCTCTCTCTATTGTTCTGCATTCTATACTGCAATGTTTTATTGTTATGTTTTTATCATGTTTGCTTTATAGGTATGCAATTTTTTTATACTTTGTTTTTTTTATTGTTAACCACCTTTGTGTTTTCAGGTACGCCATTCAGCTGCAGAGCGGATTTATTTATCTTGACAGCAACAGCGTTTGCTCCCACGATACATAAAGCCGCGACTCCAGCGCTGTCGGAGGTGATTTCACCACCACAGTTACATACTTCAGCATATATGCCGAAGCGTGGGGGCAGCAGTGGGTGGAGGAGCGATTTGCTCCTGCCTTTTGCGGGAGGATGCTCCCATGCTTCGGCATATATATATTTTTAGGTAGGCACAGGTTGCGTTAAATGTTTTATTTTTTACTATGTTTTTTTTGTATTTTGCTTTGCAGGTATGGTAAGTATTACTGTTATACTGTAATGTTACTTTGTTTTTTTGTTAACCATCATTTGCTTAGCAGGTACGCCATTCAGTTGCAGCACGGATTTATTTATCTTGACAGCAACAGCGTTTGCTCCCACGATACATAAAGCCGTGACTCCAGCGCTGTCGGAGGTGATTTCACCACCACAGTTACATACTTCAGCATATATGCCGAAGCGTGGGGGCAGCAGTGGGTGGAGGAGCGATTTGCTCCTGCCTTTTGCGGGAGGATGCCCCCATGCTTCGGCATATATATACGGTGCATGTATGCCCATCATTAGAAGTGGGTGGATGAAGGGAGGTATTCTAATGGTGGGCATACCCACCGATCAATATCTTTTTTTCGTTCAGTCCACAGGCTGCATGAAAAAAAGTTTACAATGTATGCCCAACAAGGACCAGCAACGTACTGGTATGTTGCTGGACTTTGAGTGGTTATACCAGAATGATGCCTGCAGGTTTAGGTATCATCCTGGTATCATTCTTTTCAGCCAGTGGTCGGCTTTCTTGTAAAAGCAATCCTAGCGGCTAATTAGCCTCTAGACTGCTTTTACAAGCAGTGGGAGGGAATGCCCCCCCCCCACACCGTTGTCCATGTTTTTCTCTGGCTCTCCTGTCCCAACAGGGAACTTGAGAATGCAGCCGGTGATTCAGCCAGCTGACCATAGAGCTGATCAGAGACCAGAATGGCTCCAAACATCTCTATGGCCTAAGAAACTGGAAGCTACAAGCATTTCATGACTTAGATTTCGCCGGATGTAAACAGCGCCATTGGGAAATTGGGAAAGCATTTTATCACACCGATCTTGGTGTGGTCAGATGCTTTGAGGGCAGAGGAGAGATCTAGGGTCTAATAGACCCCAATTTTTTCTAAAAAGAGTACCTGTCACTACCTATTGCTATCATGGGGGATATTTACATTCCCTGAGATAACAATAAAAATGATAAAAAAAAATAAAAATGAAAGGAACAGTTTAAAAATAAGATAAAAAAGCAAAAAAAAAAAAAAAAAAAAAAAAAGCACCCCTGCCCCCCCCTGCTCTCGCACAAAGGCGAACGCAAGCGTCGGTCTGGCGTCAAATGTAAACAGCAATTGCACCATGCATGTGAGGTATCACCGCGAAGGTCAGACCGAGGGCAGTAATTTTAGCAGTAGACCTCCTCTGTAAATCTAAAGTGGTAACCTGTAAAGGCTTTTAAAGGCTTTTAAAAATGTATTTAGTTTGTCGCCATTGCACGTTTGTGCGCAATTTTAAAGCATGTCATGTTTGGTATCCATGTACTCGGCCTAAGATCATCTTTTTTATTTCATCAAACATTTTGACAAAATAGTGTGTTTTAGTGTATTAAAATTTAAAAAAGTGTGTTTTTTCCCCAAAAAATGCGTTTGAAAAATCGCTGCGCAAATACTGTGTGAAAAAAAAAAATTAAACACCCACCATTTTAATCTGTAGGGCATTTGCTTTAAAAAAATATATAATGTTTGGGGGTTCAAAGTAATTTTTTTGCAAAAAAAAATAATTTTTTCATGTAAACAATAAGTGTCAGAAAGGGCTTTGTCTTCAAGTGGTTAGAAGAGTGGGTGATGTGTGACATAAGCTTCTAAATGTTGTGCATAAAATACCAGGACAGTTCAAACCCCCCCCAAATGACCCCATTTTGGAAAGTAGACACCCCAAGCTATTTGCTGAGAGGCATGTCGAGTCCATGGAATATTTTATATTGTGACACAAGTTGCGGGAAAAAGACAAATTTTTTTTTTATTTTTTTTTTTTTGCACAAAGTTGTCACTAAATGATATATTGCTCAAACATGCCATGGGAATATGTGAAATTACACCCCAAAATACATTCTGTTGCTTCTCCTGAGTACGCGGATACCACATGTGTGAGACTTTTTGGGAGCCTAGCCGCGTACGGGACCCCGAAAACCAAGCCCCGCCTTCAGGCTTTCTAAGGGCGTAAATTTTTGATTTCACTCTTCACTGCCTATCACAGTTTCGGAGGCCATGGAATGCCCAGATGGCACAACCCCCCCCCCCCCAAATGACCCCATTTTGGAAAATAGACACCCAAAGCTATTTGCTGAGCGGTATAGTGAGTATTTTGCAGACCTCACTTTTTGTCACAAAGTTTTGAAAATTGAAAAAAGAAAAAAAAAATAAGTTTTTCTTGCCTTTCTTCATTTTCAAAAACAAATGAGAGCTGCAAAATACTCACCATGCCTCTCAGCAAATAGCTTGGGGTGTCTACTTTCCAAAATGGGGTCATTTGGGGGGGTTTTGTGCCATCTTGGCATTTTATGGCCTTCAAAAGTGTGATAGGTAGTGAGGAGTAAAATCAAAAATGTATGTCCTTAGAAATCCTGAAGGCGGTGCTTGGCTTTCGGGGCCCCGTGCGCGGCTAGGCTCCCAAAAAGTCCCACACATGTGGTATCCCCGTACTCAGGAGAAGCAGCAGAATATATTTTGGGGTGTAATTCCACATATGCCCATGGCATGTTTGAACAATATATCATTTAGTGACAACTTTGTGCAAAAAAAAAAAAAAATTGTCACTTTCCCGCAACTTGTGTCAAAATATAAAATATTCCATGGACTCAACATGCCTCTCAGCAAATAGCTTGGGGTGTCTACTTTCCAAAATGGGGTCAATTGGGGGGGGGGTTTGTGCCATCTGGGCATTTTATGGCCTTCAAAAATGTGATAGGTAGTGGGGAGTGAAATTACAACTTTACGCCCTTAGAAATCCTGAAGGCGGTGCTGGGTTTTCGGGGCCCCGTACGCAGCTAGGCTCCCAAAAAGTCCCACACATGTGGTATCCCCGTACTCAGGAGAATCAGCAGAATGTATTTTGGGGTGCAATTCCACATATGCCCATGGCCTGTGTGAGCAATATATCATTTAGTGACAACTTTGTGCAAAAAAAAAAAAAATTCTCACATTCCCGCAACTTGTGTCAAAAAATAAAATATTCCATGGACTCAACATGCCTCTCAGCAAATAGCTTGGGGTGTCTACTTTCCAAAATGGGGTCATTTGGGGGGGTTTTGTGCCATCTTGGCATTTTATGGCCTTCAAAACTGTGATAGGTAGTGAGAAGTGAAATCAAAAATTTATGCCCTTAGAAATCCTGAAGGCGGTGCTTGGTTTTCGGGGCCCCGTACGCAGCTAGGCTCCCAAAAAGTCCCACACATGTGGTATCCCCGTACTCAGGAGAAGCAGCAGAATATATTTTGGGGTGCAATTCCACATATGCCCATGGCATGTTTGAGCAATATATCATTTAGTGACAACTTTGTGCAAAAAAAAAAAAAAAAAATTGTCACTTTCCAGCAACTTGTGTCAAAATATAAAATATTCCATGGACTCAACATGCCTCTCAGCAAATAGCTTGGGGTGTCTACTTTCCAAAATGGGGTCATTTGGGGGGGTTTTGTGCCATCTTGGCATTTTATGGCCTTCAAAACTCTAATGCCGCGTACACACGGTCGGACTTTTCGTCTACAAAAGTCCAACGGACGCTGACGGACTAAAGCTGGCTGGTAATCCGATCGTGTGTGGGCTTCTCCGGACTTTCAACTGACTTTTTTAGCCTCAAATCCGACGTACTTTAGATTTGAAACATGCTTTAAAACTTTCCGACGGACTCGAGTCTGGTCGAAAAATCCGCTCGTCTGTATGCTAGTCCGACGGACAAAAACCCACGCTAGGGCAGCTATTGGCTACTGGCTATGAACTTCCTTATTTTAGTCCGGTGTACGTCATCACGTAAGAATTCGACGGACTTTTGTGTGATCGTGTGTAGGCAAGTCTGTTCGTTAGAAAGTCCGCCGCAAGTCCGTCGAAAGTCTGCCGGAAGTCTGTCGGAAGTCTGTCGGACAGGCTGTCTGACTTTTGTAGACGAAAAGTACGACCGTGTGTACGCGGCATGATAGGTAGTGAGGAGTGAAATAAAAAATTTATGCCCTTAGAAATCCTAAAGGCGGTGATTGGTTTTCGGGGCCCCGTACGCGGCTAGGCTCCCAAAAAGTCCCACACATGTGGTATCCCCATACTCAGGAGAATCAGCAGAATGTATTTTGGGGTGCAATTCCACATATGCCCATGGCCTGTGTGAGCAATATATCATTTAGTGACAACTTTTTGTAAATTTTTTTTTTTTTTTTTGTCATTATTCAATCACCTGGGACAAAAAAAATAAATATTCAATGGGTTCAACATGCCTCTCAGCAATTTCCTTGGGGTGTCTACTTTCCAAAATGGGGTCATTTGGGGGGGTTTTGTACTGCCCTGCCATTTTAGCACCTCAAGAAATGACATAGGCAGTCATAAACTAAAAGCTGTGTAAATTCCAGAAAATGTACCCTAGTTTGTAGGCGCTATAACTTTTGCGCAAACCAATAAATATACGCTTATTGACTTTTTTTTTACCAAAGACATGTGGCCGAATACATTTTGGCCTAAATGTATGACTAAAATTGAGTTTATTGGATTTTTTTTATAACAAAAAGTAGAAAATATCATTTTTTTTCAAAATTTTCGGTCTTTTTCCGTTTATAGCGCAAAAAATAAAAATGGCAGAGGTGATCAAATACCATCAAAAGAAAGCTCTATTTGTGGGAAGAAAAGGACGCAAATTTCGTTTGGGTACACCATTGCATGACCGCGCAATTAGCAGTTAAAGCGACGCAGTGCCAAATTGTAAAAAGTGCTCTGGTCAGGAAGGGGGTAAATCCTTCCGGGGCTGAAGTGGTTAAAAAAAAAAAAGTTTTCTTATTTATTTGCTTTTTTTTTTTTAAACTGTGACTTTAAAAAAAAATAATTTTTGGGTCACTTTTATTCCTATTACAAGGAATGTAAAATGTAAACATCCCATGTAATTAAAAAAAAGCATGACAGGACCTCTTTAATGTGAGATCTGGGGGCAAAAAGACCTCAGATCTCACATTTAATGCAATAAAAAAAAATTGAAAAAAAGTATTTTTTTTTTTCAATAAATTTTTTTTTTTTCCCTTTTAAGGCCATTGGGTGGAAGTGACGTTTGACGTCGCTTCCATCATCATCCAACGTCATTGAGTCAAGTGGGGGGGGGGGCATCTTTCCCTCACTCACACAGCCTCTGAAGGGAAAGGATCGGACCGTCTCCGCCTGCCAGCTACTGGCGGGTCCGGTAAGCGGCAGAGACGACCGGAATGCGGCGGGAGGGGAGTGGTCACCTCTCCCGCCACCGATAAAAGTGATCTAGCGGCGAATCCGCCGCTGAGACCACTTTTATCCTAAAGCGGACCGCCCGCCATTTCAGAAAATAGCTGCTGCCATAACCCCGGTAGTCAAAGTACCGACATATAACGACGGCGAGCGGTTCCGGAAGTGGTTAAAGTCCATTCGTTTTTTTTTTCCACCCCCGCTGTATCTTGCTTATTTCTTTCTCTGCTCTTTGAACAGACATTTTTTGGCATCTGTCTGGTGTGTCTTGGCCATCCACAAGCGTAGAAAATCCAGGACGCCCAATTTGGTGTTTGAACAAAGGAATTACGCAAATAACTTTCCCCATCACATCTGTAAATATTTGCGGCTCAGTCTGTTGACAGCGGTGCCGGATAAATATGGATGAGGCATACCGTCAGGGAGAAGAATCAACATGCTCATGTTTTCCCCTTGTCATGCTTCTGTACCTTCCCCAGGTGGATGTGAAGGAGTGACCAGCCGACCGCAGAGGAACCGAAGAGTCAGCAGAGGAGAGCGAGGAACAGTCATTATTCGGAGAGAGAACCTTCATCCCACAATTATTTGTGGCAGTGGATCAGTAAGTCTAGTGAGAGGGACCGGGAGCTCAGTTGAGTGAAGATCTACAAGAACGTAGAAGGAGGTCATTACAACTTGTGTTAGAAACTGATATAAGACTGTAGAAGTCTCGGAGTCTGCCAATTAACATTGCAACTACTAAAGGGTGTCCTGGCCCGACCCTCTCTCCCAACATTCTGTTCGAGAGAAAATAAATCTCTCTGCATCCAAGAAGTGTCTGGCGCCCATTAAATCTTCTTTATCTTGCACCCACCCTGCCTCGTGACCCGGGCCGTCTTTAAGGCAGGGCAAAAGGGGCAGCTGCCCTGGGCCCATTCATTGTTGTGGGGCCCAAAGCAGCTGCCTCATACTTGCCAACTATCCCAGTTTAAATTCCCTTGTCCCTTGAAGTTTTAGTCCTGTGGTGTGTCCTGATATCTCAGTGTGAAGTGCTGCTACTAATGCTGCCCAGCTTTGCCCTATTGTTGTGTACAGATGACTCACCTGCAGACCCTGTGTTTACATGGAAATAACCGGCATTCATAAGTAAATAGCTGCATCCGGCGGCATAGATATGTAAATAAAGGTGGCATTCATATGTATATCATGCCCCCTGCAGTGAGGAGATGATGTGCTGTAACCTCTAGCAACCAATCAGTGAGCAGTATTATGCCCTCTACACACGGCTGGACATTGATCGGACATTCCCACAACAAAATCCATGGATTTTTTCCGACGGATGTTGGCTCAAACTTGTCTTGCATACACACGGTCACACAAAGTTGTCGGAAAATCCGATCGTTCTAAACGCGGTGACGTAAAACACGTCGGGACTATAAACGGGGCAGTAGCCAATAGCTTTCGTCTCTTAATTTATTCTGAGCATGCGTGGCACTTTGTGCGTCAGTTTTTTGTGTACACACGATCGGAATTTAACCGATCGGATTTTGTTGTCGGAAAATTTTATAGCCTGCTCTCAAACTTTGTGTGTCGGAAATTCGGATGGAAAAAGTCAGATGGAGCCCACACGCGATCGGAATTTCCGACAACACAATCCGATCGCTCTTTTTCCGTCAGAAAATCAGACCGTGTGTACAGGGCATAACTGTACAGTAATCTCTAGCAAACAATCAACAAGCAGAAATCATGTGCTGTAACCTCTAGCAACTAATCAGTGAGCCGTATTGTGTGCTGTAACCTCTAGAAACCAGTCAGTGAGCGGTAATGATACACTGTAACCTCTGGCAACCAATCGCAATCGCTGTCTGATCTGATACAGTAAACTGATTTTAAGTCTAGCTGCTATTTATTGTATGTCTCAGAGCAGGTGGAGAGTGAAATTGTATGGGGGGGGGGGGGCTCTAGAAAACATATGCCCAGGGTCCAATCAATATTAAAGACGGCCCTGCTCGTGACCCATTTCATACAGAAGGATGTCAGCTGGTCTCTTATGCCGCGTACACACGAGCGGAATTTCCGACAGAATAAGTCCGATGGGAGCTCTTCATCGTATATTCCGTTCGTGTGCATGCCCTATCTGACTTTTTACGTCAAAAATTCTGACGGACCTAGGAAGAGAACATGTTCTATATTTTTCAGACGGAAACAATTCCTATCGGGAAAACCGATCGTCTGTAGGCTGTTCCGACGCACAAAAAAACGACGCATGCTCTGAAGCAAGTACGAGACGGAAGCTATTGGCTACTGGCTATTGAACTTCCGTTTTCTAGTCCCGTCGTACGTTTTGTACATCACCGCGTTCTGGACTGTCGGACTTTGGTGTGACCGTGTGTAGGCAAGACAAGCTTGAGCGGAATTCCGTCGGAGAAACCTTCGGAGTTTATTCCCACGGCAAAACCGGTCGTTTGTACGCCGCATTAGAACCTGTTATAAGACTGTTGCCATAGGAGACAGCAATTCTACACATGCAGATGTGGTGTCCGGCTGGAGGCCTTTCCCAGCATGGCTGTCTACCTGTAGAAGTCTCGGAGTCTGCCAATTAACATTGCAACTACTAAAGGGTGTCCTGGCCCCAACCCTCTCTTCCACAGTTCCGTTCAAGAGAAAATAAATCTCTTTGCATCCAAGAAGTGTCTGGCACCCATTAATCTTCAGCTTGCACCCACCATGCCTCGTGACCCACTCTAAATAGAAGGATGTCAGCTGTCCTCTAACTCTGGAGGTCACCATTAGGCCTCTCTCTCTCTCTCTCTCTCTCTCTCTCTCTCTCTACACAATTTTAAAGGATCACTAAAGATATATATATATATTTTTTTTAAATAAAAAACATGTTCTACGTACCTCCACTGTGCAGCTCGTTTTGCACAGAGTGGCCCCGAACCTGCTCTTCTGGGGTCCCTCGGCGGCTGTCTCGGCTCTACCCCCACAACGACTCAACACCTTCATGCGAGCTCCAGGGCCGTCTTTAATATTGATTGGACCCTGGGCAAAACTTTTTTTGCCCCCCCCCCCCATGCAGTTTCGCTCTCCACCTGCTCTGAGACATACAATAAATAGCAGCTAGACTCAAAATCAGTTTACTGAATCAGATCAGGCAGCGATTGCGATTGGTTGCCAGAGGTTACAGGGTTTCATTACCGCTCACTGACTGGTTGCTAGAGGTTACAGCACACATTACGGCTCACTGATTAGTTGCTAGAGGTTACACAGCACATGATTTTTGTTTGTTGATTGGCTGCTAGAGATTACTGTGGATATGAGCTCAGGGGGGCATGATATACATATCAATGCCACTGGCCGCCGCTAATTACATACGAATGCCGGTAATTTACATGTAAACACAGGGTCTGCAGGTGAATCATATGTACACAACAAAAAGGGCAGAGCTGGGCAGCATTAGTAGCAGCACTTCACACTGAGATATCGGGACACAGCACAGGACTAAAACCTCGAGGGACGAGGGAATTTAAAGAGGGATTCCGGCCTTAAAAAAAAATGTAAAAGTCA